>VZRQ01005055.1:1827489-1897734 GCA_013397975.1 Machaerirhynchus nigripectus
TGCCCGGCCAGGACAGTTCCCCGTATCCCGCGGGACGCCGCGCTCAGCCCCGCTCAGCGCAGGGCAGCGCATCCGCTGCGCGCCCGGGCGCGGCCCCGCACCTACCTGGGGTGACGGTGGTGGCGGTCGGGCAGGGCGGGCGGCGGCGGGACTCGGCGGTGCCCGGCGTCCCTTCCTCTCCCTCTCCCTCGGAGCCGGCTCCTGGCGAACTTGGGATCAGATTTGGTACTAATCAGAGCCGGGGCGCGGGATTTTTATAGCTTAGACCCTCTCCTGGAATCACGCAGAACTTGCCTAATAAGCTGACGCTCTCCTGACAGCCCGATTGCGTGCCCCGATCTACTGCTGAATAAATCATGGGGGCCCGTCGGAGCGGCGATGGGCCGAGTTTCGCTATCGCAACCCCAAATCTCACGTCCAATTATATCAACAGATATTTATCGCCTCTGCAGTGACGTCAGCCGGGCCGGGGGCCGGGGAGCAGGATGCCCCCCCCACCCCATTGACAAAAATACTTGAATGAGATTTCCTAGCGGGCGCGTACTATGAGAGGTCACTCCGGGGAAACTTTCCACTCACGGGCCGGCCCGCGGGGAGGGACCCGACCCGAGCGGGGCCGGGGTGGCTGTCCCGGGAGGCCTCCTTCTCTATCCCCGGTCTTTCCCGGCCCCTCGGCCTCCGCCGCCTCCGAGCCCGCCCGCACGGGGCGACAGCGGCGGGTCGGCGCTGGAGGCTCCGCGGGGCGCGTATTTTGTGTGGGTCCCGTCTTTGCTCGGCGCCCGGGGCGGCCCGGGTCGGGCAGCGCTCGCCCTGCAAAGCGGGCAGGGGCGCAGCCGAGCCCGCGGGGAAGAGGCAAAGCAGGTGCCACTGCCGGGAGGGACCCGCGGCAGCGCTGGCACCGGTGCTGCCAGGGACCCCGCCGGCGGGAGAGGGGGCGGAAAGCCCCCGGGGCTGGCAGGGAAGGCCGGGACAGCCGCCGAGGCCGCCCGGGAGCATCTGCCGGGGCAGGGAGCGTCGCCCGGGCAGCGCTCCGCCCGCTCCTTCTTCCCTGACACCGCTGGCAGCGCCGCCTGCTCGCCCAGGCCCTGGCTCCGCGCTGCCGGCACCCACTCCCCCGGTCTGGCCCGTGCTCCTCTCCATTGCTTTCCCACTGTTTGCGAGGAGGCAACAACCGCTCTTTTCCCCCCTTCTCGATTCCATTAGCTGATCGTCCTCACCTCTTCAACGCCATGGCCGTGTGCTTTCCCTGTTTGCCCTCCTCAGCTAAGGCCCTCCCCTCCAGCCTGTCCTAATCCACCGTGGAGCTTTTTTCGAAGTGTTCTCCCATGCCCATTATGTCTTCCGGCTCCAGACCATATTACACCAATGTCTTCACCTGGGTTTCTTGCCCTCTGATCTCTTCAAGAGGTAGTGCTGCCTATAGAAATAGCTTCTGCCCAACACCCTTTCCATGTGTAATGTGTGTTCTTCCGTTTTTGCATCCCGTCATCTTTGCCAATGCCTCTCAGTCCTCCTTCTCCACTGCCTCAGTTGCAACATCAATTATATCCCTTGCTTTAAATTGGAGAACTTTACCAAAAAACTACTGATTTTATCTTGCCTGGACAAGAAACTCCTGGGGTCATGCACTTGAGTATCTCCCATCGTAGCGAGGAGTTGGGACAGAACAGGTGGCCATATGCTATTAATGCGAAGTAAGTGATAAATGTGAAATCCATTTCCTTAATAAAATAACAAAGTTAAACCCATTTAATGTATGAGGTTGGCCACAGCCCAGTTCTGAGTATCTCCTTAAGGATGCTCTACACTTCAATTTTAGTTATACCTAGCTCCAGCCTCAGATGCTTTTGGCAAAGTGCCAAAGAATCAGATCTTGTGTAGCATGAAGGAACAAATAGAAAAACAAGTAGTAATACCAGAGATTTAGCTCTTCATTACCACTTTTTGCTCAGGCATTCATGAACTGGAATGTGTATTACAGTACAGAATATGTTGTGCAGCTAGTCACAGCAGCAGCTATTTGTATGCTTTTAAAGCATGTCAGCACAGCTTTCAGTGAGAACAACAGGTTCAAAGAAACAGGAGCTAAATTCAATCATTTGATGGAAAATGTAAGAGAGACTTATTAAATTCAAACCCTTCAGATGTGTTCTGAGGTGGGTTTTATCACAGTGTCTCCATTTTTAGGTTTAACATACTCTTTAAAGACACAAAAACCTCCTAAAATAATGTGACCATAAATGTAAAGAAGGAAAAATTTTGATCAAAATAATTTTTTTGTGTGTGTTAGGAGTGAGATCTGGATAAGACAGAGCTCCATTTCTTCAAAAGATTGATACCAGTGAGAACTGGCTCAGGTTATGTTATGTTTTTAATAATTTGAAATGTTACTTAGGTCTCGGTAGGCAGACAGTTCTGTCCCTTGAAGAAATCCAGGTATAGCAAATGCAACATAGAAGCAGGCTAGGGTCCTCAAGTTTGCACAAGAGCTGCACAACCTGCGGTTTCTTCTCCTCCTTTTTTTTCTTCACCCTGGCTCTGAGCAGGGTCTGCAGTGTCTCACACAAGCTTGTTTCTAAGCCAGCATGGTCTTATTACCCCACTTTCCTCATAGCTCCTGAGTGATGTGTGAGAGGGCTTGCAGCAATGCAGGGAAGACTGTGAGACAGTTGGATATCTTGATAATGAGGAATATAAAATATCACAGATACATAAACCAAAAAGTACTTCCCTCAGCACTTCAAATGCAGAACTGACTGCCTAGGAATATAAAAGTCCTTTCTCCAGAGTCACTAGTTTCTGAGTGAAATCTCAGCTGTCACCCCTGAAGGAGCTTGCAACAGAAGAAATCTTGGCTTCTCACCAGAGGGGTGAAAAAGGAAGAAAAGGAGGATATCAGGTACATCTGGATTAGAGATTTTTGTTTAGTGGTATAGTTTGAGATTAGCATACCCTTCATAAGAAAAGTGTTCATATTTGACTCACTCTGCAAACATCAGGAGCAAACAGAATTTTTAGTGAATCACAAAATAACCTTGTCTAGAAATAAAAAGCGCTGTTGAGGCCCATTTCCTCTCCTCTGACTTGGGTTGAGTGTTCCTGCCCTTTAGCCTCGGTGATCTCAAACTCAGGCACCTACTGAAAAGCAATTACAGCTACTCTGAGGTAGCTAAGGGAAAGAAAAAGCATGCCCAGAGCATGATGCACCCCACAGCAATAGAGCACCTTCAGGCTTCTGGAGAAGTTCACCTTGTTCCCTTGTCTATAAAGGGAGTGCAGACAACCACCTTTGCCTGGTCACTGAATTCTTAGACAGCAATGTGAGGCGAGAAGAATCCCCTCCTCACTGATTGACCATAGCAGAGAGATCACACAGTTCTAAATATAGTGATACAGAGGGGATGATGTTAAACTGAGGGCATGGCTCTTACCCCAGGTATTTTTGAAGATGTCCAACTGCAAACATAGCAGGACACACACTAGATGTAGATCAACTTTCTACCACAGTGCAGTATTTTGTTACCACTCCAGCCTTTGTCAGAAGGCAGTAAGGATTTTTTACACTGTTGCATCCAGCAAACATTTCCACATCTCACAGTACCCCTTCATGTGATCCCCATCATTCTTGATCCCTGTGATCAGCTCTCTAACACTGGATCTTGCAGTCTGTGACTATTTCAGGTGAACTCAGCTCGTCTCGCCCACTCTGAGATGCCAGCAATCAGGCACTGACACATGTATACATCACACTTCCATTTCATCTTTTGGTAGCCCTGATACAAAGAAATCTCTATCTGGTAGTCATAAATATTATGGATTCTAGGACAACTGAGAGAAAAAATAAAGAAAAATTCGGGGTATCTTACTATGCCTGAAGGTATTAAGTCACTCTAAGAACAAAATACATTTGCCTATTGTTCCTCAGCAGACTGGATTTGCTAGAATAATCATAGAGAACCTCAATTAAAGTGAGTTATAAAAATCAATCAAAATAAATCAATGAAAACAAAAAAGTATGTTGTAGGTCAGGATGAAAAACGAAACTGATAAGGATTTCAGCTATCTGTCCTTGCTTCTGACCCCAGAAGTCTTCAAAATTCTCTCATTCACTTTTAATTTCTCTTTCATTTTTCAATCGCCTTCCTCCAGGAAGGAAGTCACATGCTCCTGTCACAGAGACTTTCCGTGGTACACCTCAATCTTATAGCAGAGCTCCACCTATAACTTGTAACAGATTATCCTGCAGTCCTGTGAGAGAGAGAGGAAAGCACCTTCATTTCCCAAATTTTCCAGTGGGGAAAACAGCATGAGAGGGTGAAGAAATTTATCAGGTGTCCCTCCAGGAACTGTGAAAGAAGCAGGAGTGAATCTTGCACTATCTGAGACCAAGTTCATTAGCTCAACCAGAGGACTATCTTCATTCACCACTTCGTATTCATACTCTTGATCCCAGACGTCTGCCCACAAGACATAATTTTATGGGTTTGGGGCTCCCAGCAAAAGAAAAAATTCCTCAGGAATATCCTCTTGGTTCCACCATGTCTGGGAAGAACACAGCCATTTCCAGCAGCTCACACACAGGTGGATTTTCAGGGACCATTTTCATCCCAAAGCCTGATCCCCAGTTGAGCAGGGGCCAGCGTGCACTGCTCAGGAATCCCAAGCATGGACCTACTGCCCCAGCCAGAGCCTTTCCTTTGCCCAAAGCCCTGCCTGTTCAGGGGGATATTCCCACCAGCAAGTGTAACACAGGGAGGAGCTGTTCCCATACCCTCCTGGACAACACCAAAAAGTACTTTGGAGGCCTCACAGCATTGCTCTCTTCTGAGCAGGGAAGGGAGTTGCAGAAGCTGGGAGAAGCGTGCAGGCAGCAGAGTGCTGCGCCTCTCTCCTCCTGACAGCCCTCATCCAGGGAGGCAACAGCTGACCTTTACATTTACCTCACAAGACTTGTCAGCTGCTATTCTTGCTTTCAAATAAGGGCTGGAGAAGGCTGCACAGGCACGTGCATGAGCCCTCTATGCTGTTAATGATAATGCTGCAGGAACTAATCTCAAAGTTGTTGGTAGCAACAAGGAAATCCATCAAACAGGCATGCCCCACAGTGCCGAGTGATTGGTATTGTTGGTTGTCTTGGTACATTTGGCCATGAAAGGAATTTCGCTGGTTAGCTGAGTATCCAGTTTGCCTGTCTGTCCTTGGCACAGACTGAGGCAAGGACAAGAATTTGGTTTTGCATCTGGCATGCATCTGGAACAAGCAACTGAGATAGCCATGTTCAGCCTAGTTCAGAGCGGCAGAGATACGGACACACGCAGACACAATGGACAGCAGGGTATGGCTGCAGTGAGCAAAAGAGAGGATGCTGAGCCACGGGAGGGCAGGCACTGGCCACACCACTGGCCACAACCACTGGCCAAGGGGAAGTAGAGGAAACCACAGTGGACCTTCAGGGAAGGGGGGCAATTCCACAGTGCCTCTCCCCAGGAACCCCTCTGTCCTGGGAGGTTAGAGCCCAGAACTGACCCTTAACTTGATGCTGGGGGAGGGGCACAGAGGGGAGCCCACAATGCTGTAACTGTATTATGGATGGCTGTTGGCAGCATTGTTCCAGGAAGTCTGTGAGGAGATGTCCACAAAGGCCAGGAGCAGATGAGAGCCTGTCTGCCCAGCTAGGATGTCCCTATGGGAAACACCACTGGGCCAGCGATGGCTTCAGCCTTCAGACACACCACTGACACCAGGGACCCTGCCTTGCTCTTACCACGTGCAGCACCAGGCCTGTCATCAGCCTTTAGTGTCAGCAGCAAGATTTAGTGCATTTTGCTCTGAAGCTGAAGCCATGTCGCAAACATGGCTACAGGCACAGCTACATGGCTACAGGCAGCCGGGGTAACGGATCTGAGCACTACCAGAAATTCAAGAGAAACATTTGAGCACAACTGGACTGGTGAGGCATTTTCCAGCATCTAGGCAGAAGGCATTTGAGCAAACTGCTGGATCTATGTTCTTTTCAATGGCCAACCCACTGCTCTCCTGTTGGAGAAGAAGTTAGTGTAATAAATGCTGGAGTTTTAATTTGCAGGAAGTGAAACCCTCATTCAATTGCAAAACATCCACCATGTGTGCTTGTTGTGAGCCAGGATCTTCTTCAAAATCATAGAATCACAAATAGTTTGTTTTGGAAGGGACATTTAAAGATCACCTAGTCCAGCCCCCCCACAATAAGCAGGGACATCTTCAGCTCAATCAGAGCCCCATCCAAACTGATCTTGAAGGTTTCCAGGGAGGGGGCATCTATCGCCTCTCTGGGCAACCTGTTCCAGTTTTACCACCCTCATCATAAAAAAATTCTTCCTTATATCTAATCTAAATCAACCCTCTCAGTTTAAAACCACTACCCCTTGTCCTGTTGCAACAGGCCCTGCTAAGAAGTTTTCCCCCATCTTTCTCATGAGCCCCCTTTAGGTACTGGAAGGTGCCCTAAGGTTTCCACAGAGCCTTCTCTTCTCCAGGCTGAACAACCCCCAGCTCTCTTAGCTTTTCCTCATAGGAGGGGTGTTCCAGCTCTTTGATCATCCAAGTGGCCCTCCTCTGGACTCACTCCAACAGGTCCATATCTTCCTGTGCTGAGGACCCCAGAGCTGGATGCAGTAAGGCAAAACACATTATATATTCACATGTAAGAGTACATTCAACATGGGAATGAGACTGAAAAATGAGAACTGAGTAGACGGGGAAAATGATCAGGGAAATTAAAGGACTTCTGTGATACCAAGGGCAGCTCCTGCTCCTCGAATCTTGTTATGACTTCAACTGTTGCTAACAAAAAAAAAAAAAGAAAATTCATTTTCAAGCTTGAAGACATCATCCAGCTATGTCAACAGGGCTGAGAATCCCCAAATAAACACCAGAAGAACTGAGAATTAATCTTCTTTAAAAATCTTATGATTCTGAAAACAGTCTCAATATCTGGGGGAAAAGGAGATGAGGGCAGAACAATTTTGCAATACTTGAGATGTTGCAACTGTCTTCTCACTCCCTTCAAGTGAGGAAATATGGGAAGAAATACAAACGCACTATCTATCTTGAATGGCTGGGCAACGAGCTATATATAGAACCTGCTCTGTCCTACTTAAGTTATGACTAATGCTAAACAATTAGAAATTCAGATGTCTGAATATTTGAAGTAGCAAACATCTCTAATGCGCCATTTGTTGTTCATTAAAAAATGGAAGAAGCAAAGTCTCTCTAAGCTCCGACTAGGCTGCACTTAACAGGTGCATGTTGCTGGAAGTGGAGCCCCATGAGACTAATTGCAAGGGATAATGAACAAGATGAGGCGTTTCTTGGAAAAAAAGATTGTTGTCTTTATAATGACCATACTCATGCCAGAGACTGCAAATTCTTTAGGGAAGGGACTTTCTTTTTTGTACCATGCCTGCCTGGTGTCTAGCACAGCAGCGCCCTAGTCTGTGACTAGGAATCCTAAGTGCTACTGCAATTCAAGCAGTACATCGTAGTAAATAGTAGTATTAAATTAGCTGGGAACATGAAGTTGGTTTTCATCAACATCTCTGGTGTACAGGATCAACAAACATTTCTCTAAGCCAGAGGCCAGTGGAGTTTTATTTGAAAACACTTCATTTTTATGAGAAGACAATGCTAATACAAAGCTACAGTTTACTCTTAGGATTTTGGCAGGACTTTTTGTCTGGTCCCTCTAATTCAGGGCTGCAGTGTCTGGAGTAGGTTTTGATACAGCCAAGATGAAAGACTGGGTGAAGGAATCAAAATGCAGAATAAAAACGCAAACCCTGCCAGCCAATAAATGAAGAAATTATGAGTCTCTGCCAGACAAAATACCCAAATTTCTCAGCCATTCCCCATCTCACTGTGGGTTGCTGTAATTGCATAGCGTGCACTTAATGAATTTATTCACTGGATGGTTTCCTTCATCTCTCTTCTGCTTTTTCATCATTACAGATGTCGTTACAGGGGCTAGGGATGGCACTGCCACACACACACATCACCTTATATTATTCTGTCAGTATCATAGGACAGTTCTAGTCTGAAGGGAAATACTGGCTTTATTCTTAACTCCTGATACTGGAAGAGCAAAGGCATGCAGCAATGAGGTATTGTAGCTGCCTCTTTACAACTAGGACTTTCCAAGAAGCTTAGAAGCAGGTATGTCTTTGGCCTGAGGATGTCATGAAAAACCCTTCTGTTCTATCCTAGTGGATATGAAAATCAAGTAAGATATCTTATTAATATTCCTAAGTGCTAAGTTTTTGACTTCTTTTTCACCAGAATACAGTGGTGCCAGTGGCCTGACATCAGGCCTGATATCAGGCCACTTGATAAGAAGCAGATCTCAAACTGCTTTGTAAATACTACCACTGAAGTTAATGAATAGCCATATTCAACTGATTTTGTTTAGCACTGAAATGCCTTCTGTACTGAGATAGTCCAACACTACCCAGAATCAAGGCCCAAAGACTGGGCTAGAACTAGCACCAGGACACGTTTGAATGCTGCATCCAAGCAAGGCTTCAGGACAGGGGTGTTACAGGCAAGCCTAGCCCAGGTAATGGGCACAGAGATGCTTGGACTGTCAAAGTTTGTTTCACACTGCTCTGAAAACGCAGTGCTGCAGCTCATGTAAGAGTCTTGCTGAAGGCTGGTGGCTCCTCACTTTTCTGTGCAAGAGCAAGTACAGGGGTTTGGAGCAGCAGTGGCTCAGCGCTCTCTCACTGTGTGAGTACATGCCCTGGGATCACGTGTTAAACCAGAACTTGGCTAAAACTATCGGGGTAAATGCCAAGAGCTCTTCGAAACACATCTCTGACATAACCTAGCTCATCCTAAAGGACAGAGAAAGGATGAAATCTTGGAGTTAGTTACTAAAGTGAAGAGTCACAGGTTGGCCTCAAAGGCATTAAGAGCTACAAGTTCACAGCTCCTCCTAGGATGCTTTCAAACGGGAGAAGATAGCTGCTACCAGAGGGACCAAAGCTTTTTTTAAACTTAAAAAATAACATCAGAACTGTAATCAGTAAATAAAGTCTAATTTTAGGCAATACTTGAGTTGATAGTGTATCTTTTGAGTCAGCCACATATATGGGCATTCAAAGGTTGGGAATGTCCCTATAAGGCTTTTTCAGTTCCTTTAGTGAAAGCTGTGTGAAAAGTAATTTTAGAGGAGCCAAATTTAAGGTGTTAACAGTGAGTGCCATTGACCTTTGAGAGTTGCTGTGAGACAGCAGCGTGAATAATAATAATAAACTCCCTAAGGTTGTCTCTCTTCAGTTTTCTACAAGTATCTTGTCCCCAGAGAACATTTTAAAAATTTGTGGTTCAATCAGACAGCTCATCTGAATCTCCAAGGGATGCCACCCCAGGACAGGGCTCAGCAATGCCTCTGCCATGAGACTTGGATTCCGAGGAACCTGGAAACACATCCAGTAAAAGTGTGGTCACAAAAGCACTTGGAGCTTAGGATTGCTCTTAGGCTTGAGAATGAGAAGGGCCTCTCTCTTTACTGGTAGGGGAAGGAACAGGATCCCTGGGCATAGTATAGGGAGTACCTCTCAGTTCCTTGTTTGTCCTATCTGTATTAACGATCCTGAAGGGGGAAAGGTACTGGTTTTGACTCAGATGGGATGAAATTTTGCATCCTGAAATCTAGGGGTTTGACACTGACTGTAATTAAACTTTTTTTGGCCTCAAAGTGAAAAGCACACGCTCTCCTCTTATTTGTCTTGGCAGAGCTTTTGGCAGATCTGTGTGATGGAGGCTGGCTGACTGTTGCAGAATAGCAATGGGAACGAGATGCCAATAAGAAGAAACTGGTGAACTGGAAAACAAGGGCAGAGTAAATGAACTGGCTTCTAAATGGCAGCAGGTGATTGAACTGCATCATCATGTCTTTATCATGTCAGCAGGAGCAATGCAGTAGGCTCATAGCTGTGACTCAAGATACCCTCCAATTTCACCACTACAGCGGCTGTGCCTAAAAGGCAGGATTTCTCTCTGGATCCTTTTGCTATTTATATTAATGAATAAATCTCAAATTGAAGAAATGAACAAGAAGAAACTTTGTGAGAGTCACAACCAAACATTTCCACCATAGCTCTATTTAGATCCAGGAAACACTCGAGTAGGTCCTCCAGGGAGCAAGGAAAGAAGGTATTTATCCACTCTGAGAGTGAAGGAATTATTCCACATAGGGGTTTTTTTGTGTCATAACTGGGTACTATGTCTCTTGCTGCAGACACAGGACTATCCTCTCTCCTTCAGCTGTTTAGCAACATGTGAGGACAAACTTCTGATTAAAAACATGTTCTACATACCTAGCTAAGGGGTGTATATCCCAGTTTTGTGCCCTCACAACAGGTCTTCTTTTCAAAAAATGAGCTACATGGTAGTCCCTTAATAAATCCATTGAAGTCAGCACCAAGCAGAGTCAAATCTGCTGATGGAAAACAAGGTGTTATCTGACTCTTCTTTTGTAGAGAAGGAAAACGAAGTCCCGGTTTGGGATCAAGGCCAGATTTTAAATCTTGAGCACCATCCTGAAGTACAACCTTGTCTCTCTGCATGACTCTTCTTGAGGTAACACACGGAGCTTGAGGCAGAGCTGCCTCATGCTCCAAAGAATGAATGCCTTAGCTTAAATATCTTTACACACTGTCTGTCATTATGACTGGAGCCACAAGAAATAAGTTTTCCATCTGCATATACTTTCACCAAAGTATCCCAGAGGTCCTGTTCAATTTGACTTCTGTCTTCCAAGATTTGGACGTCAGTGATGCCAACAGCAAAGGAGTTGCAGACAACAGTCTAGTGAATCTCTTCGTGCCCATTGACACCTACTGATAACCTGTCTCTGTTCAATAACAAAACCAAATTATCTACTTATCCTTCAGCCTCCAATTATGGCTAGGGTGTAGGTTGAGACAGACTAAGATGTTTTCAAGAATCTAAACTGAAGTAAATCTTCCAGTGACTTCTCCCTTCTGACAGTAAATGCTGTGATACCATGACATGTATAATTCCTAGTGGTTTTGGAGAAATAAAGAAATATTTTGATAGCACAGTTTCAGATACAGATTTTAAATAGCTCTAAGTAACCTGGCCCTCTCCAGTGTGCCAAGCACAGCATCAGTTATCATGCCACTCACTACCCAGGATGCCAGTGTCAGACTGTATCTCCCAAGTGCATTTTCTCTCAGGAACTAACAGATGCTTCACTTACTAGCCATAAACTAGATGTGTCTTCAAGTGTACCATGCTTCTGAGTGCTGAAGAAGTAACAGCTACTACAGTGCTTACCATATCTCACAAATACAGCACGGGTCTGTCATTCACTTGCCAGAGCCTTCCGTCAAACATCTCTCTCTGCCTCCTACTCCATGTCCTGGGGCCTGATCATGCAGCTCTGTGCTCAGGGGCTCAGATGGGAAGCAGTCTGTGGCTTAGGGACTTGGTAATCCAGAGACAGGTTTTGTGTTTAATACAATAAATTTTAATAGGATAGTATAGAATTTTGTTTTGTGAACCTGTCTGAACAAAGATTGATTGAGAAGTGCTCTGTGAATGACATCTGCATTAAAAATAAACAAGCCCCAGATTCTAACACGTACATGACTGTGATAGGAAAAAGAGAACTGCAGCTATACAACCCATCTGTAAAACTGGCAAGGTCTTTTTTCCTAGGAAAGATATCTTTGCATCTGACACTGCTGCCCTTACACTGAAAAGGGAAGGAACTGATTTTGTAGGTGATTGTAGAAGCCCTGATTCTTCCACAACAATACGGACAATCATTTACAGCTCAGATTTCCAGTGAAAATACCAGAAAGTCCAGCAGTGTTTTGTAGGCTGGTAGGTTACTTGGTTTGTGCCTCTTGCTGAGGAAATAACATCTCTTCAAAAAGAGAGGAATGGAATGATTTTTATCAAAAAAAAAAGGGCTAAGCTTCATGATTTCCCATTAATCATTAATTTAGCTGGAATCATCCCATACCTACAGGTGGGAGCCAAGAGGTGGTGCTAGAACTCAGCTATCTTGTACCCAGCAAACATCCATTCCATCCGGTTTTCAGGTAAAAGATGGCTGGACTCCTTGTGCTTTAGTCTCTCTCAGGTGTCTGTGCTTTTAGGAAGACTGTAACCTGTTTTATGGGCTAACTGTTCTGGAAAACAATCACCCTCACTTTTTTCTGTTCATTTCTTAAAGTTCTTGAAGCTGTACATCCAGAAGCACTCATTATCAATACAATGAGAACTACCTCAAATGCAAATATTCATGAGTTAATCTCATCTCATTGTCCCTAAACTGAGCACTAGAGCCACACACTACCAAATATGCGCGAGTCAAACAATGCCTAAAACTAGCACCAGGCCTTTCATCAGTGACAATGTCCTACTTTGGGGATGAAGTACCAGAAGCTCTTTCAGTGACAGTGAATTGCACTATATTTCAGGGTAAGGACCTAGAGTAAGATGGCAAGAACAACGCCAGAGTGAGTTACTGCATCACTGACAGGAGCATCTGCCGTAGCTGAGGCTTTTCCTGACCTGCTGGTGAATGGCTGAACTGAGAAATCAGTCCTCTGGGAATTGTTCCCTCTATGCACCATCCTCAAAGGGAAACTTCAGTGCTGTGGTGGAAATTTGAGCAATGATAGGGAGAGCAGGAACATCTCAGCTGAGAGAACCACAGAATGAGGTCTCAGTGGCACGTTTGCAGCAGAGACCTCTCCAAATCAAACAAAGGAGAGACCACGAGAAGAGTGAATGATGATTTTTATTATAAACTTACAGTACTTATGACTTGTTACCTGCACCCACCCTTTAGCAACTGATTTTAAAAGGCCCCCAAAAGAACCCTCCCCTTGCAGCTTGCAGGGTGTTTTCTATATTTAACTCCTTTAAAATCTGGGTAATTATGCCTCCTTCATCAACTTTAATCTATGAAAATAGACCACGAAAGACTGTTACTTCTGAATCAACAAGAGGTAGCTAAAAAAATGTAGTATCATGGTCAATGGTTAGGGAATTTCTTTAAGAGCTCCTAAACAATTAGCTGATAGAACACTTGAAGTGAAATTTTCATAAGCTGCTCATGAATAAACCTGGTTTCATTTCATCATAAAAAGAGCATACTAAGATACAAATTCAAACGATAGGACTATTACATAGTTTGTCATTATTATAATCTTATATCATTTGTACAATATTGCATTGTTATACATGAGACCCATTTTCTTTGGGACAATGGCCACCTTCCAATTTGGGATAAATGTAAGCATCAATCATAGTAACCTAGGGAACCAGACAATAAGCGATACTATTTTCTGTCCCCAAAATGCTCACCAATAATGCCATACATCAGTATAACAAGCAGGGGAAGTTTATTGGACGTTGGTTTTGGAAGGCTATCCTTCTGAAAGAGGCTGAGAAGACTAAAGCTGCTCAGAAAGAAAAGCAGAAAAGCTCATGCCATGATCAGAGCAAGCTCTGGGCACACAGCTCCAAGTACTGCAAATCTGACCTGGCGCCTGCCAGTATTGGATCAAAAGTGCTGCAGCCACCTGGTGCGAAGTGCTGCTGGATCAAAATTCTTCAAAAGCAAGTTAATTTTGTACCAGCGGGGTTTGTGCTGCTCTGGGTATCATCTGTTCCCCCAAAAGCTGGCACAGAAGATGGAGGCAGTATAAATACCGAGGCACGTGATGTGAGTAATTTGACAGAAATGGGAGCGTATATTCATGTTCCAGCTGGATCAGTGGGTGATCTGGTGGTGAGCAGTTCTACGAGCAATGAATGTGGCACCATCACCAAAAAAAGAGAGGGGACTTTCAGACTGAGAACTGCCTGAAAAAGGACTCCAAAGTACGAACAATTATCTTTTGTCACTTTATTCTTTCACCCAGGTTTCGACAAAGAAACACGGTTTTGTCAGCTTTTATGTTTCATTGGCTATGGACTCTCGTCCAAATGGGGAACAATAGCACATTTCGACTACAACTGAATATTTTGCTTAAAATAGCCCATTTGGCAACATACAGCCAAGTTTCATAATAAAACAGCAATAGCATAGTTATTTAGTATTTTTAATTAACTGAGAAGACCAATGCATTTTAAATAAAACACAAAAACAAGAGATAAAGTGTTTAGAGCTCTCGTGGTCCCTCTCTCCACCAAACAACACATGAATAAAACTAAGTCACAAGATTAGGAGACTTTCCTTTTTTCCCCTGAATTAATTCTGTTACTGAGCTATGTCCAAAAGGCCATAGATATAGATACAGATATAGATAGATATAGATACAGATATAGATATATAGATATAGATAGATATAGATATAGATATAGATATAGATATAGATATAGATATAGATATAGATATAGTTGGTATTATTACAGGAGAATGTCCTTCACCATTTAGGGTTTGCCCACAACTGAGTGGAGACAACTGGTGAATGTGTTTATTCAATCAGAAATACCTGAGCTAGCATTTCCAGGTGAGTTTTTTAACTAGCAAGTGATGCATGCTTGCTAATGCATGATCACAAGAACCACCAGCTCCAGAAAGAGCACTTGGGGTGATCTAGGGGAAATTCTGTCATTCCTGGGCTTTCTGCTCACCATTGTGTTTTTTGAGAAGTTTTATTTCTCACCTTTTTGTGGACAGCCACTTCCACTCTTGTGTAAGGAATAAGAACTAGATTCAGGCTAAGACTTAGAAGACCCATGCTCATTTCCTCTCTGGTCCTGTTGTCCTAAGTGAGCGTGAGCAAGCCATGAACTGTTTCAGTGCCTGACTTATTTAAACCTGAAAATTTTTTTCTGAAGATGCTTACAGTAAAGAACAGAGGGTACACAGATGTTCCTGTCCCAGAAACCCACCGACCCTCCGTGAGATACACGTGGCACAATCCCTTCCTAGGTCATCTCACCCATGCCAGTCCCTCAGCGCTGTGATCTCTCCATGCCTTCTACCAGGTTTTTCTGAGCTCACAGATGGATGTCTCAGTAGAATGCCTCTAATCAGGCACAATATTTTGCATGTAGTTAATCATTCATATGGGATTCTACTTTTCAAACAGTTCAGATTTTCCTAATTAATGTTTTGCATCACGATCGTATTTACAGTAATTGGGACTGATATTTGAAGTACAGTAAAAGCTGTCATCTCATTCCCTCCTAAAGAGCCCAATTACCTTCATTTGTTAGCAAATTCATACTAACATTTGGGTTTATTACACTTGACAACATAAAGCCAGCTCCTTCTCTCACATGGCTCAGCAGAGTAACATCAGCCCAGATAGAAAAGAAGCTGCAGACCCAGTCTTGAAGGGTAGAGTTGGGAATGCCTTCCTGACTTAGATCCTGACAGAAAAATCAATCAAAAAATGTATCCAGAACAAGAATTTCCTTCATGTCCATGCTAGTTGTCAGCCCATCACTACTGAGTAAGATGACAGCTTGTGAAATGAAACATTTCTCTGACGTTCACATGCTACAGGACACTGCCCATGCCCAGGTTCACTCAGCCCAGCTTCCACCTAATTCCTCCTGCCTGGTGTTTTCAATTAGCACCTCTGAAGCCCTACAGCCAGCCAAAAGGAAATATTAGGCACAGAAAGTGGGTCAAAAGTCAAGCCATGTGAACCAAACCATTAGTCTTTTCGAGTTCTCACATGGCTGGATTATGGTCCTAAAGGGCAGCTGTAGAGTGGCACCTGCGACTCATGTCACTGCATCCAAAAGTTAATTTTGTCATGGGGTTTTAAAATGCACCTGTGGATTCATCTGTCACTTAGCCATAGACACCTCAGCAAGGTGTTCACAGGAGTGTTGTGGGGGTGCTTCAGAGCGAGCCAGCCGTTCCACAGATGGGAAAGAAGATGGAAGAGTGCCATGCTTGCTTCTCATTCTGGGAAGTCCTATTTCAGCTACTGATTATTACCTAATAACCTAATCAGCAGTAACAGCAATATTTGGCACTTATAAACACTTTATATTCAAAACGCTACAGAAGCAGATTAGGTGGAAATTTAATCCCTAACTAATTAGCAAAGGAAGCAAGCAATAACAATATTTTAGGATCAGAAAACAGAGCTACAGAATCAAGGTCAGATCACTAGAGCACAGCCATTCATTAGTTGTGATGTTCTGTAGGGAAACAGGTGTTTTTCAGCAGGGAAATAAGGTAAGCTATGATTTTAACATGTTAGTGGGTCAAGGTCAGACCTAGGGGGATGCTTTGAGTTGCCTAATTAATAAACATTTAAACACCAAGGAAAAAAATCCATAGATCATACTCATCCCAGCTACATCAGAAGTTTAAAAAGGGCTTGTTACAGTGTGTTAGTGAACATCAAAGACATCTCCCTGCCTGGGGTAAACAAGATGTGAATGAGAAACAAGAATCAGAAGGTCTCACCCTTCCCACCTGCCTACTAAGAAAACCAAATTTGTCTCTGCATGAAATTTCAGCACAAAGTTTTCCAACTGAAATCAGTTCCATGATTCAACAGTTCAATAAGCAGAAACCTCTCTCTCTCTCTCTTTTTGGTAATTTTCCCAAGAGTTTCCTCCAACTGTTTTAGCTCTTAATTTATCTCTCTCTCTCTCTTTTTCTCTTTTTTTTTCTACAAGTAACTTCTTCCCCAAGCACCTATCTACAATTTAATCCTACTCTAAATTCATGTCAAGATCAGCTTATGTATTCACTGCTGAATGAATTTCAAATATGTGCTCCTTGTGTTCTTTCCCTAACAGGATAGAGAGGCCTCTTGAGTTGCTTTAAATGTCTCATTACAAATGCTTCATTAGAAACTACGTCACAGATTGTGTCAATCTGGTCCACACTTTCATGCCAAAAAGTAAAGACTTTCAAGCTGTGCCTTTCTTACCATTAAGTTTCCAATCTGTTTTTAGAATCTCAATCAGTTCTTTAAGGAATGCAAATGTTACTTCTCCCTTTAGTGCTGAAACTAGCCATTGGGAAATGCACATGCATAATGCTTTCCTGTTCCTGCATGTATTGAAACAATAATCAATGCTGGAAGGGCAGGCTACTTCTATATATTTTCCGAAGGACACACAGACCTTCTATACTCATAGGCACAGATCGCCTCCTTCATATTGTCTGAACAGAAGTAATTCAGTTGAAATCAATATTTCATGTGACAAGAGTTTAATCAATATCAGTGTGAGAAGCTGAAGACCATTGGGGCTGAAGCTGATGTTATGATAATGTGATATGAGTCAAGTTTCTTCGGGCCTGTTTCTCCCCTCAGCCAGACCTGGCTCACACCACCATAAATGTATTTATCTCAAGGGACTACTCTTAGCTGCCACTTTCTGCATAGTGCAACTTGGCTCCATTATTGATTCCCACAAACTCAGGAGTCCTACCTGCTTTACAGGCACTGTGAATCTCAGTTCTGTCAGTAATGCTTACTATGCTCTCTAATACCTGAGTGGAAGAGGCCTTCTACTTCTGTGCTTTCTAAACGATGTGGTAAAAGATAGATTTTTTTTTTTTCTTTGCCACTGTTGCTAATTCAGCCTCAGAAACTGAGTTCAAAAGTCCTATTTGGTATGAAACCCTAAAGAACTTGTACAGAAAAGTGTTCTCAAACAGATTATTAGCAATTAAAATAGAGGCAAGCAGTGGAAGTGTGAGATGGAAAACTCAGTACCTTGGATACTGGAAGCTCAACCCAAGTGAAAATGGAAGGTAGAATATACGAAATACACCACAAGTTATTCCTTGTTGACTGTGATGGAGCAGAAGGTGGGTAGGACACCTATGCTGCTGGCAGGTATGCATCCACATAGCCTCACGTGTCTGATGATCCTGGCTGAGAAACACCAGACCATTGTCTTGCATCAAGGAAGGATCACAGAGACTCCGCAGCCTCTCACATTAATCTTTCCTTACCATTGCCGGGGTTTCCCAAGACCTAACCACAACATCAACATAGCCCATGAGTTCTCATGCTATCAAAACATTACCTGCAGACTGTGACTGTTTCACTCAGTCATCTTTGTATTAATCCCTCTAGGTTGTTTTCATCTACCCACAGACACTTAGTTTCCTAGGACTGCATCCCCCATACTATTCTCCTCTAGACTCTACATCTCTCTCACAGGATGGTGGACACGAGACTGGACACAGGACTGAAGTGACGCCTTATCATGAGTGAGTAAAACGTTCCTTGTCACGGATTCCAGCATGTTATCTGCTTTTTTTAATCCAAAAAAAGGTCACGCGAGTTCCGTAGAGATCTGTTGTAATTCCTAGGCTTCTTTCAGTAGATACATGTCTACTGAAGACTCTTGTTTTAGGTTTGTGTCTTTTTCTTCCTACAAATAAAATTTTGCTTATTGGGCTACAGCTTTTTAGCCCAGTGTGCGGCTTTTTAAAAATTTTGTTAAGAACACTTCAGTCCTTTGTCGTTCATGCTGCCCCTCCCAGATAGGAGTCATATGCAGGTTTAACAGGTCTATTTTCTATTCCATCATCCAAACCACTAATGAAATACTTAATGTCAAGCCCAGGTTATAAGTCCTTGAATGCATCTCCTCATTGGAAAGGTAATCATAATATCTCTCTCAACAAGATTTTTAAAACTAGATTTGCACTGTCTGTGTTGCATTTTCATTTAGAGCCATCTTCTTCAACCTTATTTAACAAGAACCAGTCAACCTTTCTGAAAAATAAAATAAAATAAGAATCCATGAACCATCTTGTGCAATGACACCACATGAGAGTTAGGTGTGGTGAAAACTGGTTGAAAGCTTTTTTTCCTCCCTCGTTGTGTCGCATTCCCAACAAATGAGGAGTGTGCACACATTTCTTTTTAACTGTTGTTAGCCTCCATTTTGCAACTCACCTCTGCTACATTACAAAAGGCTACAGATCAGTCCACAGACTACCAGAAAGAAACTTGCACTAGACCAAGTTCCTCTACACTGCTTAAGACAAACACCCCTGAGAGAGTATTAAAAGTATGTTGGAGTCAAGTTTCATCTATTGTTTCTTGATTAACTCCCTCTCCCATATTCTGGAGAAAAGGGAGATTTCATACTTTTTGTGTCCCAACATCACGGTACTTTGGCTAGGAGGCAGTAGGATCCTGACAACTAAATGCTTTTTTAAGTTTGCATGATTTCAGGGATTGTTAGGAAATAAACCACAGTGGCTCTAAAGAATAGTGTTGCTTGCTAAGTGCTGGACACTGTTTGTAAGAAGGTGTTGCTCCCAAAGACGGGCACGCTGCCCTGCATCGCTCTCAAGACCAGTCTCCTATGACATCCAAAGCTGAGGCGTGCCTCGCTTTACTGCGCCCATGGCTGTGCATGCCCATCTCACTCTCAGAGATAAGGTTATCACAGATGCTCAGAGCCTCAAGCCTTCAGCAGACACATCGCCTTCTTTAGCTGGAAGAGTTAGCCCCAATCTTGTGACCACAGATTACATATTATGTTATGCACCATTCTGTCGCAGATGTTTTAACACTTCTGCGTGCCTGACATGAGTAGGAGGATCCTCAAGGGAAGCTGTAACCACAAATTCATTACATTTAATCTCAAAGGAGAGGCCATGCAATGTCTAATTAGATTTTCCTCATTTCTTCCTCACATTTGGCCAGTTGGAATGTTATGAAGTTTCATAACGTCTTAACTGAAGGGAAGGACTGTTTTCTGTTGGTGTTGTTTGCTTCCCAGCTGACTAAATGTCAATTAAGTAGTGGAAGAAATTTAATTGAGTTGTGCTGAGTTCTCCAGTGACTGACAAGTCTGCTCCAGAGGTCTGGAAGAAAACATTATATCACCTGCAATGTGTGTCATCCCAAGAATGAGGCAGCAGAGCTGAAGGAGCACTGGAACGTGAGCAACCGAATTTCTTCTTTTCCAGATGAGGCCCAGGCAGTACAGTCCATGTACGCAGTGTGTTAAAGAGAACAGGTTAGGAAAGGTCTCCAAATCAACACCTCTCATCACAGAAACAACAGACTGCTGACATTTACAAGACTAAAAGCTTGAGCACAGGTTTTTTAACACACTGATTTAGATACTTCGTTGAGTGTACGTAGCCCCCTGCAATTGGGTTTACTGAGTGCATTCAGGAACAGGCAGCAGTGCACACACTATACCCACATCTGCTCGCCTTGCTGAGAGCTGGCACTGGAAGAGAACATGGGCCACACAACTCCCAATCAGAGCAGAGACACACTTTTTATCATGAAACCAGGTATCCATTGTCCTAGACTGACTAGTCAAGAGCAAGGCTCTCACATTCTGAAGTGCTTTCAAAACAGGACTCAGTGTATTTCTGGGAGGTCTTTCATTAAGCATGTTACTGAATTCAGCTTAGAGGTGATGATGACCTGCATGTTGTGCACCTACACATGATGACAAAGGGTTTCAGGTTACATGATCTAAAGATGTTTTCTGGCTTTGAATCTTCAGACCTATTTTCCTATCATCTTCATTAACCCATCTTCATTCTCCACTTTCACACTCCTCTTCATAATTTTTTTGTCCTTGATGGTACCAAGTCAGCTTCACCATAAATGTTTTCAATCAAATGCTTATAAGCATGTGCCCATTTAGAGTCTTTTTGAACTCACTGCCATGGTTAATCCAGAAATTTTTGTGTTTAAAAAGTAACGTATTGATGCACTGAATTTTTGAATGACTCATCTAATTCTTTGAGTAGGTGGATTGTATGCCTTCATACAGTAAAAGTGTACTTTAATCTCAGCCACCCAATTCTTTTAATCTTCAAAGGCGGAACGACACAATGCAGCAGCGCCGCTGACTGCCGTTTGAATTTATGAGGAAGAGCTCTAGTCCTGCACCTATGTCATAAAAGAGATCTTCAATTACCCTAGAGCTTACCAACATGCCTTCACGCTTATTCAGTCTTCCTCTGTCTCCAAGAAACTGGTTTAGACCATGGCACAATTCAAGCCAGTTTTGATTTCTGTGGGGCTCCATGTGCCTCTAGGGCTGCAGGAGCTGGTAAAGCCAGTGGTTGTAATATCATCTCTTCACGCTCCTCTTTTCCCTGGCTCAGCCTCTTGTCTTCCCAGCACTGATTGGTTTGAATCCGACTCCACTTAATAGCACAGACTCAGAACAAGATCTTGATGTGCATGTACCTGTGTAGCTGCTCCGGTCTTCAGATCACAAAGCTGGAGGCTGACATGCAGCAAATATTTATGGGTAGTCAAAAGACCTAGAAGAAATCAAATGCAAGGTTTCTTGCTTACTGTGTATGGCCATCAGGTAGTAAAAACCTACTGGTAAAGAAAAACTCAATTATGTCTCATTTTTTAGAAAGGCAAAATAATGGAGACGGATGTTTCCTCCTCAGTCCCACCTGGTGCACAATGGTAGCCTCTGCTGTGTACTACTTAAACCTTTCTACTACAATTGAACAAAATCCAGACTCAGAAAGGGGAAGTGAAACTTAACTCCTGTATTTAAGTTTCATTTGAGCTGCCTCATCCAGCTGACCCACCAGCTGTTCCATGTGCCAACATACATGCCTGACTGAAAAACCGAGTGTCTTCCATTAAATTTGCAGACAAAACAGAATAGATGCAGTAGTTCCCAGCCTGTGTTCCCAATTTGGCTGAGTGTCAGGCTGTCTAAGCACATTTCTTAAAGCGAGAATGAAGGTGTTGTCTGCATCAGATTTGCTGGAGAGAATCTAATAACTGTCCTTAATCTGGGATAAATTACACAAAATCAGCAACCCCAGCTTCAAAAAATAAATCATAAAGAGTAAGAAAGTGGTATTAAATCAGCCAAATCACTGCAGCACAGGTAAATATAAGTCCTACATGCAGCATTTGACTCATTTCTAATTACTTAATTCCCTGAAATTAAAGAAAAATTAACTGCCTGATTTATCTTATAATCCGGGGGCCACAAATTGCCCTTGTTAATAAAAGACCTGCTGGTTTGGATAATAGAGAGAATTGCTAATTTACTTGCTATTCACTATGCTATAATTTTTCCTCTGAACTGAATTGTTAAAAATAAACAATTTTTTTTCCTTCCCAAACAGGAAAAAAAGAGTGAATTTATTACCGAAAGTGTCTTGTGGCTTTAGGGGGAAAGTTAAATTTAGAACTTAGACTAGTTGCACAAAATGCTTTATAAATATTTTAAGGAGCTAGCTTCCCCTTTCTTCTGAATACAGATAGGAGTAGGGAACAAACAGAAACAAGGGTTTGGGATGGCATGTTATCACGAAGCCTGATGTACTTCTGAAAGGAGTGAACATATTCTGCTTGGGATTTAACCTTTCTTGACTCTGTAACCTGGCTTTATAAAACTGCAAAGCCCACGGTAGCCAGACTGGTCAGAGGGGAACCTGTTGATGACTCAGCCTGCAGCCCAAGAACTCCCTGCCTCCTGGCCAAGTGTGCCTGCACACAGGTGTCCTTCCTCACCCGGGGTACAGCTCCGGCTGCTGCTCCTTGGGCATGGGCCCAGGTGGTTTCTCACTGAGCCTGTGCTGTGTGAACACATCTATGTGTTGTTAATAAATAATTAAATCATTTCAGTGCGGCACACAGTGCTTGCTGTGCAATGCCCAGGAAGGGGAAGAGACCAGTCCCACTCTCATTCTCAGCCTCGCCATCACCAGCTGTGCCACAGCCTGCCCGCCCCTGTGCCCCTGCAGAGCCCGGCTTTCCCTCTCTGCACCTTTTCTGATTTAGCTGGAGCAAACCTGGATGTCATCAGAATGGAGTAGAACCAGAATGCCACCTCCTCGTCTCAGCAAGCAGGAGACAGCTGGGAGCCCAGTAAAGCCAGTCGCCTCCCATGGGAAACACGTGGCTGCCCGAGTTCAGCCTGGGACACACGAGAGGCAGGCTCAGGCTGAGGTGGCTGATAGGCAGACAGGTTCTCCCACGAGTGAGTCCTTCAAGTGGCTCTACTGAAGGAGTTTTAAGGACTCTGGGATATGTTTCTGTAACTCCTTTGCACCAAACTCTCTCTGAACTAACATGCCAGAATAGAAGCAAAGAATATGGACTGTGTGCAATAAACCCCAAAAACTTGGCCAGACCAGAGGTTTGGATAAAAGCCTGCATCTGGGATCTGGGCACACTTTGCAGTGTATATACAGTATATGTCAAGAGTGACATTTTAGAAGAGCTTAGGAGAAGAAGAAATTATGACTTGCATCTCCCTGAACATAACTCCAATGGCAGTACTAGAAAAGAGCAATCAGCCCTTTTTAACCACACTTGTTCTCACAGAAGAGTCAGGAAATTAAAGATTTTTTTTTTAGGCAACAAGATCAAATGAATTTTGGTCCCACACTTCAAAAAACCTGGCAGTTTTACCAAACAATGGAGATTTTCAATAGGAAAGGACAATTAATTACTCCAAAGAGGCCACTAAATGCAAATAAGCACAGAACTTAGAGAAAATGATTTTCATCTGACAACTGTTCCCATTAAGAGTTGCTGTGTTAAGGAATATTTAGAAATCCTGAGTAAAGTTTTTAAATATAAAGACAATAATGCTGGTTTGTTGGATAAACTCATGACATGGGCACAGTGCATAATTTTGTTGTCACGGTGCAAGTACAGAGGAAAAAAAATGCACCAATGCAACACAACTGAGAGAAAAAAGACCTGCAGTGGTTTATATAGATGAGTAATTAGAAACAGGTAATTACCACATGCAGAAACTAATCCATAGCATGCCTGCAACAGGGCAAGCCTGGACTCAAGCAAAGACAAACATTGTCCAGACTTTTGAGCAGATCTGGTCAAAGATTTATCAGAATGCAATATTGTAGAATGGATTCCTTTCTTTTGTAAGAAACTTTGGGATTAAATATTAATCATAAACTCTCACTGAGATGATGTCAGCGACCACTTTCATAAAGCATATTATGGAGAACTCTGTGTGTACACTTAGGAAAATAAAAGTAAATTTTTTATTAATTCATGAAATGCATGTATATACATGTGCTCATAGTTTCAGAGGGAGAGTAATTTAAATATGGTTATTGTCAGTCTGTTTTAACCCAAATCTTTCTTGTCACTGTGCTACTCTCTAAAAAATCAGCCTGCAAGGAGACAAACACATTGCTCAAAGGGCTTGGGAAGCCACAGTAATACGTATTTAATACCTGACCCAAGAATTGCACAGGGCTGGTGGTCATCAAAGAGAGTCTAAACCAAAAAAAAAATTCTGAAGTGTCTTTAGTTGTGAAGTCAGGATATGTTTGTAGCTGTGGGTCAGTGTACTGCCGCTGATTTCAGAGAAGCAGAGAATGGTTGAGGCTGGAATGGACCTCTGGAAGGCATTTGGTCCAAGCCCCCTGCTCAGGAGGGCCACTTAGAGTCAGTTGCCCAGTAATGTGTCCAGGCAACTTCTGAATGTCTTCAAGGAGAGAGATTCATAGGTGGTACCTTCCTTTTTGTGTTATTACTGAAGCAGAACTCGGCACCACACTACCACATCAAGTGAAATGAAAACCACAAACATAAGGGTCTCATAAGCTCACAAGTTTTTATGTTTTAGACTAAATCTACACAGGTCACTAAACAGAGTTTCAATTTCACTCATTATTTCTTCAGGAAAAAAAATCCCTGTTAAACCATACTTAAAACAGGAAATTATTTCCTGTTCCAGAGTTGATCACATTTCAGGATTAAAGGTGCTACAGAAAAGCATAAGAATTAGTACTATTAACATCATGTGACAGCTTTGTCTAGCACTTTGCTGTTTGTCCCTAGACTTTAAGTGAATTTGAGAACTATTTCTGTCACATATCAGGCATGACCCCTCATGTGCTCTGACACATCCCACTGGGCCACACATGTGACATCATGTTTTCCTCAAAGAAAGGAGTCTGATGTGACCTATACAACTGCAAACTGTGAGTCACAGCATGAGGCACTGAGAAGGAAATCTGAAAATAACACTTTTGCAAAATCCACTATTAAGAGTTAATTTTTCATCTTGGGAAATAAAATGCTTAAAAAACAATAATTTAAAAAAAACCTTCTAAAAATGCCAAATTCTTCTTCATATGTTATTTAGGTCTAGATTGGTGGTTGCAATGTATGATTTTCTTTTAAAGACTTAAATTAACAGATAGTTAGATAGATCGCAATAGAAACGCTCTTTTCAATGTTGTTTTTCTTCTTGCAAAAAGACATTCCAATTATGTTTTTATTTCTTAGGCAAGATAAAGGTGAAATTGAGCAAACTGTGCAACATGCAATGAGCCAATAAATGCATCAGAACAGCTCTTTGCTAGGTCTTTTAAACAATATTGTAAGCACTTTCATAATGATAGCTGGTTGAATTTCAAACTCACGTCACTTATTGAGTTGTTACCTTCATAGCAGTATTTTATCTCCTCTCTGAACTCTACTTGGTCACAGCAGAGCCTGAGCAGGATCAAGTACACAGCTGGTTTTTTTAGTGGTTTGGTGTTGTACAGCATTTCAGCATCTTTGAATCAAAACTAGCTGGATTTTGGTTCAGCTCAATGTCTGCTGAAGCCAGACACATGTGAACCATTATATTGTTACAAATAAGACTGAACTCTTCCAGCTGCCCACCAGAAGTATCTTTAGAGAACTGCAGCCCTTCTCTGACAGAAAGCACAGTGTGTCTGTGTGTGGGAATGCTGGAGCCAGAGACACAAAGCTCCTGGCAGCCCACTGCTGTACGTTCAGCTCACCACTTTCCATGACTGCCCAGCTTACAGAGGCTGGGAGGTCATGGAAATGGTTTTCTATTGCTGCCCACAGAGCCACTTGTGTTAGCCAAGTCAATTAAAAAAACAAATTTAAACATCAGATCTGGATTTATTTTGCTCATTTTCACTGAGGTGGGAGCACTTGCCCAGGTAGTTGGGTAAGCAGATCAGAGCCGTAGCCCCTAAGAGGGGGTAGCACTGAAAAGCTGGGGCAATACATCTTCTACTGGCAGAGTCACATTCAGGACAGATTTCCCACAGCCATTTTACTGGGTGTCATACTGCTGTACCTAAGCTTTTCTGGGAGTGGAAAGGAGCTTTTCTAGCTCATTCAAAACTTTCTCAGGTCTCTCCATGTTATAAATCAACGTGAAGAGCAGACATCTCCACAAAAAAATCCTCCTCAGCATCCAGGAAGGTCGTGGCTGCATTAGTCCCTGCGTTGCCTTTGTCTTTGCCTTCTCAAGGCAAGTAGTGCAAAATAGTTTGATGCAAGAAAAGAAAAGTTAGCACCAATCCTTAGTGCTCGTACATTGTGATGGAGCCTGACTGAGGGCCAAAGATACCAGTGGAAAAACCTGGGAGTAAATTCAGGAGGTAGCAGACTGTGCATTGCCGGTCAGGGTCCAGTCCAATAAAAGTCTTTTGGGGTGAGCCTGCATTGAATAACCTTATCAACTTAAGTTATTGTAAGGTTATTTAAGTAAAATTAAATGCCGTGAATAGTCACACCGTCCTCTGTGTTTCATCCTCCTGATTTTTGCTGGCATGATGGAATATAATCCTGCATATTTATTTCCCTGGATTCCTTCCTCCCCTGCCCTGGTCAGTGACAAACAAGGAAGAGTGTCTCTCCTCCACAAAGCTCTCACCCCGCTCCACCACCCTGAGAGCTCAGTGGCAGTTAAAGATTATGCTTCAGGTAAAGACTCTCCTCTGATTCTCTGGGGAATGAGCACAGCTAATTCACTTTTTCCTTGCCAGTGCCTGCAACAGTCCTCTAAGATCAGCCTGCTCCAGAAGGAACATGGTCAAGTGAACTGAATGTCAGCAGCAATTAAATTTGTGATGATCTCTAAGCAAATATCCTCGCTCAGTAATTTTTGTTCGTTTGTTTTTTCTCAGGAAGCATCTCTAGTCAACTTCTGATGAAATTTTTTGACTCAAGTGAGCCAGAGCTGTGAAAATAATACATTCACTTAAGCCCATTCAAATTCCAGTTATAAAAATACAACTGTTGCCTGGTGGGCAACTAACTTTAATGCATACATGTTTGGGAACAATGAAATCTACATATGTATCTGTAATGCTGCCTCTATCAGCTTTGTACCTTATTTGTACACTGGCAGTGATTTTCTGAGAAGGAATAAATCTGTCTGCTAATTAAATTTCAGCATAAGAAAGCTTTTAGGCTTACCATCAAAATAAAGTGGTTTGCTCACAGTTCTGTAGATTTTGATTCAAGTTCAAAGTACAAATGTTTCTTCTATTGTTGAATTACACATCTGCACGTAGAATAGTATGCCCTTCATTCAACCACCCCCTTGTATTAGCTGAAGGTTAGCTGTATCTTGTCATAAATTGTACCTCTCCATAAGAAATCCATAAATTAGGTAGTAATTGAAAGGCATTCCCATTCCTATTTACCTATTCTAAATCCGCATTAAGCAAGTATTTCCTTGAATGCTAATTTTAAAATCAATTGGATGTTATGTTTGGAAATTTCATTGCGTAATGTAGCTGACTGGAGTCATTAACTTGTGCATAACATTAATGTAAAATCCATCCGGAATCTTCTGCTTGAGGCCAAGGCGAAAAGCAGTTTGTTTACAGCAACAGTGATGGAAGATAATCTCTAGATGCTCATAGGAAGTATAAATAATTTGAGGAAGGGAATTTGAATTTATCCAAAAGCAAGCAGACTGGAAGACAAAAAACTTAGGCCAAATTTTTTTATTCCTGAGGCAACAGTGGACAAAAGAGCCAGCTTCCACACCTCTGGCTTCAGGGCTGGATATGTGCCCTCTGTAATAACAGCAGGGAAAGAAACGTTCAGGTGACAGCTTAGTGATTTATACCTTGTGGGGTGTAGAAAGACTGATCCAAACCTTGAAGACAAATGGAGAAACTCTCAGCATTACACTGTTGTAACTTAGAGCAGCATTTGCTTGTGGGTAGTAGAGGAAGTAGAAGACTTAAAACTATGGCACAGAAGTCCTTTGTAAGGTAGGCTTGATGTGATTTTTCTCAATAGGTATAATGTAAGTACTTAGCAGAGTGTCTTTCTCTGGCCCCTTGACATTTAAACAGGAATCTATTAGTCAACTGATGTCATTAGCTAAAGTACATTCTTTCTAAGGATGACACTGATGATCTAATCGATCATCGTTATTAAGCTAACATCAATCAACTGCAGGTAGACTACAGAAGCTGCCTGATAGATAAAGTTGGAGACAAAAGACTTCTTTTCTATTCCTTGCTTTTTTTAAAACTCATAAATGTTGACAGGTCAAATTCTGCCACTGGTGTCAATGGTGTTACTTTAGATTTATGCTGGTGTAAGAAAATAAGAGGAATCTGTTTCCTCGTTTCAGCAATGGGAAGACCATAAAAGTGTCATGGTTGTGGCATAGTTCAGAGAATAAATAAAACAGTTGCCTGTTAGGTATCAAAGACAAAATTTCTTGACAATTCTCAGCTTTAGACATCAGTCTAATACAGTGAGCTCAACTGCTAAAAATTCCTGGTCATTTTCACAGCAAATTTTAGCAAAAAATTAGAGAACATCCTAGAAATAAGATGAATGTTGATCTGAACATTCATTCATCCACCCACCACTGACTGCATTCACTGTGCTCACTTGGTTTGTTCAAGTTATTTTATAGACAATTTTATACACATATTGAGCCAAATTAGAAACTCTTACAATCATACTGATTGTGTTCAGGGAACAGGATACCACCAGCTTCTGGACTGACTCTTTTCTCTGTTTGCTGATGCGAATTGTGTGAATCATGAGAGTGGGTGTGGATGGACAGTGACCTCCACCAAGGTGATACTTCGAGCAGTAAACAAGTGTGAGGAAAGAGGTGAGCTTTGCCGGGAAAAGGGCAGGCAGATACTATCCTCTTCAAAGAAGGAAAAAAGAGGTAGAGTCTAAAACATTTCTTTAGTCATTATTCAGTTATTCTTCTCCTACGACAATGTAGGACTGATTTTTTTAGTGCTAACCAGCTCAGAGATTGCATGTTCCTCATAGCAGAGATCTTGGCACCAAGCTTGATCTGGAAGGATGGTGGCATTCTTGAGGTGGTAAATACACAAGGCTGAAGAAATCTCCATTCCCAAGCCTGTGCTCAGAAAGGATCCCCTACTGCTGAGTTTTTAAAGGGTAAACAGAGAAGTCCCTGACCATGAGTAAACAGAATGTGGGCAGCACTCACTTGCCCATTTCAAAGACCTGTGCCCTGATGGCTGCCATCAGAACAGCGACCAGGCCATGAAATAACCCCATAAAGTCATGTTTCCCTCCAGTGGCAGTGAGACCCAGGCAAGCAGAGTCTGTGCCATAGGGAGGAGATGCTGTACCAGCCTCTGAAAGACAGGAACGAAAGGGAGAGGAGCAGCAAGCCAAGATGGGGGTGCCTGTCAGGTCTGCCTCATCCCTGTCAGATGTCAGCTGCCTCCACTGCTTCTAACTATAAATGTGACAGATAGGTGCCTCATGCCAATGAGTGCTTATAATCATGCATGATGGAAGGATCTGAGATTATGGTGCTGTCAGTGGATTCTGTGTCAAACTGGAAATTTATATTTAGTATTTACCTCACTTGAAGTTACTTAAGTTATTACCGCAGTTCTTAGCCAATTCCAGGCTTCGCTCCCTCCACCCTTACATCTGACTGAGAAGTTATGGCAGTGATATTCAAAAGAGCCTGTGGGAGGCAGACGCCCAACCTCCAAAGAAATTCTGTAGGATTTGGGTATCTCAAAGCTCCTTCAGAACCCGTGCATACTGATTGCCAAGTAAACGCATTGGATTAACCCAATCCCTCAGATGAGCTATAAGTGATGGAACAAGGTGCCAAAGACCTGGGGAGACAGAAGAGGTCAGCAGCAAATCCCAGGACACCCCCTAAGTGACGCAAATGACCGGATACAGGCTGGCCTTACTCAAGATACCTGGTCCAAGTGCCACCTACTTCTGTTCCAGATCCAGGACAAGCTCTCCAGTTACCTGCATGTCTCCGTCAGCCCACCTGCAACTACGCCAGGATCATCTTGTCACTGTTAACTCCACCACTCAAGATGGCTCAAGAGCTACAGTTTTCCAAGGTGGAGGAGTTCTCACCGGAATAAATCTTGCACCAGAACAACTGCCTTTGGGCAGGCTCTGATAGCACATCTGGACATCATTCATTCAGAGAGTGTATAAGTCTGAAGCAAAAAGAAGGATGTGACAAAAAGGAAGTTCAGCTTTAGTAAAATCAACTCCACTGAGATAAGAGATTGACCATCAAACAACAAACATGCTTGCATGGATTTCTTGCTCTTCTTCCAGTTAAAAGTCATAACCAGACTAGTTCTTTGTTAGTTTTGGCATTACCTGAGCATCAGCAAATCACAGAGTCTTTATGGTCCATATTGCCAGAAATACTGTGTTTGAACCTAAAGCAAACAGGAAAAAATGCTGGATTTTCCGTCTCAGCAGCCCAGTGATAATTGCATGTGATTTTACTCCTTAACGATGGACTAAAACAGGAGGCTATTGGGCCAGAATTTTATATTTATATTTTCAGATCTAGATATAGATACAGATATTCTGTCTGATGTAAATACCTGTACAAGATAAGTTAGTTGGAATCTTTCACCCTATTCCTGAAATTATTCTTGGATTTGCAATAGTCTTCACAGTTACCCAGCAAATTCTGATGCACTCAAAACCTACTGGTGTATGGCTATAAATTATATCCCTGAAAGATTCTAAATTTGACCTTGAATATCATTTGTATTTAGCGTAGATATCTAGTTAACAACAACCAGTTCACAATACTCGGTTCTGTACGTTGTGTACAAAATTTCCTAATCTATATCTAAAAAAGCACAGGTTGACAGATACCCTTCTCCTGAATTATTTTTTTGTACCTCTGAATCACATTCTCCTAATTTTTTTACATGCTTATACCAAATTGTGGGCACATTCCCAGATTACCATTTTAATATCAGTCATTACTTTTAATGTCACAAAATGGCAGTAGTGGAATTATGACTAAATAAGCAGAGTAACCACTGACATAGAAAGTACTCCATATGTCATGAATTGCATTATAAATATTTATTTAGTCTACAGCAGAAGTAAAAAATCTCTTCCAGTCACATCAAATTGACAATATCCTGCACTGTTAATCCTTAATTTTCATGGCTCCACTTGAATTAAATTTTTTTTTAAACTTTCATGCTCATTTACTGGTGGAAAAATAAATGTATCTTTAGTGAGTAATACTATTAGGTTCTCATTTTAAAATGGTTCAGCTCTGGTTTATCATCAGACAGCTCTTGTCTAACAGACTGGCTCACCATACCTTAGAACACCTGAAAGACTGAGAATTTTCCCATGAGGAAATCTTACTGTTTACATCTGAAAATACTCTGCTCAAATTCTAGGCAAAACTTTGCAGAACAAGTTTTTATAGAAGCCTATTTCTTTCTTGATACCTTTCAAGAAGAGGAACTGTTGCTTGCTCTGACCTTTCTCAGAACGATGCACTACACCTATACCTGAAAGGCTCAAGCTGACTTTTACAGTACCTGCTTCTGAAATGGAGGGCTCTCAGTCCCCAACAGAAATAAATCAAATCAGCAACCTTTACTTTAAATACATCTGTAACATCTTCCAGTGGTCTAATGGTTTTCTCTTTCCCATCTAGGGTTATAGAGGGGTGAAGAACTTACCTATCTGTTGCAGTCTCTGCAAGTCCTTACTGTTTTTCTCCCAACCCAAACACAAAGTTTCCCAGGTTCCTTGGGCACATTCAGCACTGCTCTGCCTTTTAAGATACTGGGAAGACTTCATTCTCACTTATACCCACAGAAATCAAGCAGGTGATTCAGCATGTCCTGAAGTTAATAAACTCTCTAGGACTCCCTCCCTAGCTGACGCCTTATTCAGACCCGGTTTCCCGTTTCTTCCTGGCCCATCATCATGATGTTCAGGACTGCTTCCTGATATTTGAACAACAGTATTTTATTTACAGACTTCCAGCACACAGCACTTTACAAAAAAATAGGTGGGCAACTTGTTCAGATTATTTGATTATTTGATGGGTCCCTGGCCAGCGTTAAGATATGCAATATTTACAAAAGGCCTCACCACCTTTTTCAAAGTATGCGAGGAAAAATGCAAAGGTTTCAAAAATTTTTGCCTCATTGAACATCAGAGCCAAACTCCTTTATTCACAGGGGCTTGTTTCTGGTGTCAAATGTTATTAGAATGCTCAATTAAAATTACTCCGAACACCAGGATTTTTCAACGCTTGCCAAAGAAATGACCAGAAACTGGGTTTTGCAAAGAAAGCTGGTACCCAAACTTTTGTTGACATTTAGAAACTGCAAGTGATGAATGGCTCTTTAGATCATATTTCATGTCTTCTCATCAGGAATCCTAACTTACCTTGTGAGCTTTTCTGGGTCACATCAAGTTGAAGCTTCCTGAAATTTTCATGCCCAGCTCTTTTAGCATGCCTATTCATTCCTCACTACTCCTCTCCTTACATTTGTCCTTACAGACTATTACTCTCTTAATGCCTACAAAATTCAAACTAGGAGCCCCTGTTGCCCTGAGGTCAAGCATACAGAATTCTGCTGATGCTGCCTGTCAGTTCCAAGATACTGAATCTTAAAACACCTGCATCTTTTGGGGATCTCACTCTAGAACACTTCATTTGGGGATCACCAGGGAGAAAAGAGACCAAATCCTTGGGGGGAAAGCAAGGAGAAGGAAAACAAAGCCAGAGATATTAAGTCATGAAAAGTAGACTTAGACCAGCAGCATTCATGTTGTTATACAAGCATTTCACTACTTTGCCCTTTAAAAAATGGACTTCTACATTTTTGGTTGGCAAGATACTGAAATTTGCTGATAAATACTTATAATTCCTTTTTTATTTGAGCAAATGTAAGTAAAATGCTATAGTTTATGTCTTGTATCTTCTGATGCTAATGAATATATGGTAGAAATAAAAATTTTAAAAAGAGATTACCCAAAATAAGGTAGGATATGATGAAAAAGAAAATTAAATGGATTTATCCTTAAAAGATAACAGCGACGTTTTTTATTTTAAAAAAATATACTAACACTCTCTGTATTAAATGTTAATTGCCAGAAGAGTTTATGTCATCAAATGTTTATGCATCTAAGATACAGAAACAATAACAGATTTATTCCAATTTTCCTCTGGGGCTCTGGTGAATGTTTGAATGCAAGTGTCTTATTAATTAAAGATGAGGAGAACTTCTGCATTTGAACTGTTAAAATAAAGCATGCCAGTTTTGTCCTCAGCTAATATAAATCAGACCATAAGTTTCATTCTTTATTCTTCTGCATCAGTGAGGTATGTGTATAGCACCAGTGATATCACTAGGATTATAACCAGCAAGAATTTATGTTAAGAGAGAAGAAAATCAGTGTAGTACACTTTTCATGCTGTATAACAGCCAGGGTTTAAGCATATTTATTTCAGGCATAAATCAAGTGGTGAAACGTTCATAAAGGTGATACATAAACATCACTTACCCTGAAGCTTTGTACAAAACCCATCAAAACAGATGAAAATACTTTCTTGATCTCAAGGTCATTGGATTTCTTCCCTTTCATATTATGGTGTGGTGCTCCCTTTCAGCAGAAGTCTATGAGACCTCTCAGACAGCAGAAAATACAGTGAGGACTGGCATTTCTGAGAGGGAAAAGGTCAATCATACCAACTATTTTTAAATTAAAATTATTAACAGCGCTTGCACACTAGTCTATAAACAATTAGACTGGGATCTCTAACGGAGATTCTTCTTTGGATATGAAACAACCAACTTGCAGTTATCTTCTTTGTCTGACAGGAGGTGAATCCAGAGACTGACCTAAATATGAAGCTTCCCTTGAAAGGAACAGAGGATGGAGAAGGCAAGAAAAGTGCTAGTATAACCCAACTGCTTAGTACTACTTTATTTTTTTTTTTTTTAGCGGGGAAGAAAATCCTACCATTTTCACCTTTCTAATGAGCCTAAACATGAGGCACATTAGTCATTTTCTGCATACATTTGCCCAGTGTCCTGTACAGCTTCCAGCTGGGATTGTACTACCTGAGAGCAGTCTACTGGAGGTAGCTGGAGTGTCCACTGGGGAATAGAGGAGTTTTGCTTGAAATTCCTACCCTTAATAAGGCCACCACTGGACATGAACCTCCTTCAACTGCACTATTCTCAAATGGCCTAAAAAGTAGGCAAGGGATATCCAGGCAGTTTTTCCTTTTCAGGCTGGTCTGTTTGTCAGTAAGTGATTGGAGAGGCAGAGGCTGCAGCCTGATTGGCAAAGTCTTCCGTGGTGTCAGCCAAGTGACAGGTTGTCCCAACAGTGTGACAGGGCATCTGGGGTTGTCTCCTGTTTGTGCTGGTATTTCATTATTTGTGCACAGGGGGATAACAGGGACAAGAGTGACTAGGAACCTTTTCCCACCATCTCCTGACTGCCTCTCCACCTTAAAAAAAAACCACTCATTAAAACAATCTCTGAGACACTTAGAAATGTGGATATCGAAACTGCTTTGCAGAGGCTAAAGCTGACCCAGCATCTCCCATCCTGTGGTAGGGAATGCTCCTGCCCTTGAGTTACTGGTCTAAGCAGGAGCCACTGCCACCCAGATGCTTAGGATTTACAGTTCCATGAAAAGAAAAGGAGGACAGTTACACATGGTTCAACCTGACCACAATTTGTTCCCCATTTTGCCAGCCATCACGAAGCCCTAATGTTGAACATTAGCAAACGCCTCTATTTTTACAGCACCTTTATTCAAGAACTCTGACTTCACAGAAAAAGATATTTAGAAGCAATAAAGGCAGAAAAATTTTTATGCAGTGTCACCTTTGATATTACTTTATACAGTGTGCTAGAAGCATTAACTGTTACAAAGGTTTGCTTGTTCAAAGTGCTGTGTTTATATTAACTTAATAAAAACTGTCATGGTTTATAACTACCTAAACAGCAGCAGAATTCTGGTACAGAAAAAGTATATAAACTTACTAGTTAATGGATAAACTTACTGCGTCTTTGGTGTTCCACAGAGGCCAGTGCTAAGAGGATAAACCCTACAGTCAGAATAGAAGAAGGTAAAATTAACATATTTGCTGTGACCTTTGACACCTCGCTACTACCAGTTGCTAAACTGCATGAGTAAAGAACTGCCGAGAAGAAAAAGACCATGGTGTCAACATAAGGACTGAGGAAAAAAGGTAGTGGGCAGAGTGATGTAAAGACTGTCCTTTGCCACTGCAGGAAAAACAAAGGAAGGACTCCAGGGAAAGCTCTCCTCCAAAAGCCACGTAATCCCTCTCAGGGCTACACTAAGCTTTGTCAAACACCCACCACAAGGCACCTGGTGGACAGTCTTGTTGAAGGCTCTGACCTTTTCCCTCAGCCAGTCAGAACTCCCCTTCCAGACCAAACATATCTACTAGCAGCTATGTTTACCTTGTTTCTGCAATTTGGCAAAAACTGCCCTGTCCACTGCTGTGGTTGGGCTTTACTTCTGCATCCAGATCCACAGATGGGGCTGGGTAGCTGACAGGCAGTCAACAGTAGAACTTGGAGCCACTGCTGGTAGAAAGTGTCTTTACTGAAAAGTTTGCCTTACTTTTTTATTTATGTATTTTGATTTGATGTGCAAAAATGCCTCTAAGCACTCTGACAGTAATCAAATTTACAATCCCCATAGGATTACTCTGTGAACTATGCCAATGTAGGTATTGACAAGGTGCCCATAAAACCACACTGTTCCAGCACACAAAATGAACATATGTGTCATGCTGAGGGAGTAGTGCTGTTGTTGGTGTACGCTCACCTCCCACATGAAATGCCATCATACCTGTTAAATGACACTTGAAAATGTGTTAGCACTTACCCAGAAATATTTTCAAAATAACACTTGAACATAAGAGTCCTTAACTGCTGGAAACTTTCCCCTAATTTCCTGCTAACATTTACTTGCTGAAGAAGCTCACTTTCCAAACAGATTGCAAGAAAAAATCAGACCTACTGGCTGAGCTGAATGGCCAGACTATGAATGCTTTTTAATAAGATCTTGACATTTCTCATTCTGACCCCACTTAACACAATGCTTTTCAATTCTGCTTCCTGAAAACGTGTTTTATTGAAAAGAAAGAAACAAAAAGTGTAAAAACCTCTTGCAAATATCCAGAGCTCACCCACATCACGTTAAATACAGGCTGCTGAGAACATTATTGTTGCACTTAAGAAAATGCTTGAATTAAAGTTGCCTGTGGTTAAAGTGGTGTATGACTGTGAAACTGAAGACAGTCATAGGGCAAACAAGAAGATTGTGGTAATCCCCCATACGGGGATTGTATGGGCAACCTAATAATGTAATTTTATATCTTTTGATGCTTGAAGCTTCCAACCACAGTATTCTGCTCAGTTGTTTTATATGTAATTTTCTAGCTCTGCTAGAAATGCTGGAAATTCTCCAGTGTTGTTTCACAGTGACACTCACCATCAGTAGGACCACAGTCACTACAGAGTCACCAGACAAGACAGGAACAAATACGATTTCTAGAAATCTCATATCCAGACCCACGTTAGCTCCAGCTTCTGGTCAGGCTGTGACTTGGCCCTGCAGGATGAGAACAAGAGAGCGAAGGTGAACCAGAATCTCAGCCCAGGCATTTCACAAGCAAGCACTGGTATGAAATTCTGCTGGATTGGTCTGGGACAGAGTTAGCTTTCTTCATAGCATTTCACATGGTGCTGTGGTTTGAATTTGTGACTAAAACGGTGTTGGTTAACACACCAATCTTTTAGCTATTGCTGAGCAATGCTTTCTCTGTTCCTGGCTCTGCCTCCTGGGGAGCAGACTGAGGGTGGGCAAGAGGCTTGGTGGTGGAAGAGCTGGGACAGCTGACTTGAATTACTCAAAGGGATTTTCCACACCAAGTAACTTCATGCTCAGCAATAAAACCTGGAAAGACCAGTTTTCAAATGGCTGCTTTCCAAACTAGCCTTTGCTCAGAGACTGACTTGGCACCTTTGGGATGATTATCCTTCGTATAATTTTATTTCTTCTCTCTCTCTCACTCTCTCATCCCTTCACTGACTAAACTGTATTTATCTCAGCCTAGCAGTTTTTTCACTTTTTCTCCTCTCCCCCATCCCACTGAAGGGAGGGAGAGAGTGAACAGCTGGGTGGGGACTTATTTGCTAACCAGGATCAACCAAACACAGAAGCTTGATTTTCCAGCTGTTGTCAGTGGTTAGTTACTGCAAGAGCTGGATACAAGGTGGTCATTCATCATTGCACCACACCAATAGCATCAAGAAAAATGGCACTGTTGGTGCTGTAAAGCCAGTGAGGAGAATCCACCTTGCTGGCTTTTACTCAAACAATTGCAGAATCTGATCAGGACACTTCTTTGACCTGTAGAGAAGAGCAAACATCCCTGTGCTACAGGAATCTGGGAGTTGAGTAACCAGCAAATAGGTTGTAGAGGAGATGGTAGTCACCAGCTAAAGAAAACCTTGCTCCTCTCTTCAAACCTATAACTTTGATTAAAGGTTTAAATATCAGTGCTTGTCACATCCACTTTTTCCCACCTCAGGCTACTCCTATGATAGAAATGTCTCCATATTCTTCTGCGCTTAGAAATGATTTTCAGTGGACCTGACATTTTCCTGACCATAGACTGTGATGACTAATGTCATTTTCTAACTTGCAGTTTGACAACAGTCAAAAAATTCAAAAACTGTTGTGCTTCAAAATGCAGGAAGTCCTCAGCCATGATACAAATTCTTAGTCACACCATTACCCTAGGACATGAGTTTCCAAGAGGATTACAAGATGATTTGATTTTTTTTCTTCCAATAATGTTCTTAAAGCTTTGGATTTACTTGACATAACTCATCATTTGGTCTGTATTTGTTTTGCAATTTACTTTAAATTTCAAAAGAGTTAATTCAAGGATTCCCTGAAGAGCTCCCACAGCCAAGTGCAGTGGCCTATGGGTGACATATCAGCAGAAGAGTGTTTGTGATATCTATACCATCACCAGCAAGTAGCAGGCATCACTCTCAGACTGTCTCCTATATGATGACCTCATGACACAGGGATTGATACAAACCATAACCAACATTGCTAACTACCTGCAGCAACAAAACAACTACCTATAGCAATGCAAATGAAGTAGCTGTAGAAGTTTACTGGAGTTGTGCAGAATTCTGAATGACCTAAAAATATGCTACTAGCCCTTCCTTGTTCTTTGTAAGAGTGTCATAGTCTGTCACATTGTGAAGTTGGGTAGGTTTTTTTAATTAGCATTAATATGCACAAGAATTAGTCCTCTCTTAAATACACACCAAAAGTACCTTTTAATATGCTGCCAAGACGTAGCCACCTTTTGAAGGTCTGGGGCATTTTGAGTACGATTTAATGGCAAGTGTGAAAAACAAATGAGTGTCATAAGTAGTCCCCAGAGATTTCCAAATGCCATAAGCAGACAGAGAGTTATCGATTGTTGCTTAACATGCCTGTAGAAAATAATGGGGTAACAGCATCTGTGCTGTAGCAAATAAAGTTATTCTGTCTGTTGTGCCAGCACCAATATTTGGACACGTCCAGAGCTGAAGACTCATTATTTGTAATGCCAGCTGCACTGTAACCAGAAGGGACAGCAACCAGGCTCCCAAGCCCTTGTGCTTCTGCTGTCTCGCACCAAAATCATGCGGCAGTTTGAGGAAGAAAAGGCAAATCAATAAGTAATTATTTTACAGTCCTCACCACTCTTTGCCCATGTCAACTAATTGAACTAATAAATAATTCATGAGTTTCTTGCTACCTCGCTGGAGACAGACAGCAGTTTCCTACAATGTGTCATTGCTGTTGATAAAGAGGTGACAGGGATGATCTTTCCCCATCTCCTTTCAGTCACAAGTGGACTCGTGAGTTTGACAGTGGTAGTTCAGGGTCTCTGCCAAGCTGAGCAGGGCTGGTGGGGCAAGAGGAAAGCCCAGGGTGCTCAGGCTGCATAATAACCTGGTATTATGTACTGTATTCTGTCTGCTCCTAACAATACAGGTGGGCCTGGAGGCTGGTGTACATGGTCCCTACTCCTGTATATCTCCAAGGTAGCTCATAGAAGATGACAACTGGGGACTGCCAGGGCACTACAGGATCTGGGGGCTGCTTGGGAAGCAGTGGGAGGCCCCTGGCACAGCAGGACAGACCCTGGCAGCCCATCCCATCCAACCCCAGCCAAGATCAGGTACTCAGGGGGCACTGGGGTAGCCCCAGCTCCAGATATTGGGCACCTCCCTGGGGATGGGCCAAGGTTAGGACAGGATGTCAGCCCACAGATGGGGGTCAAGATCAGATCCAGTGAGTGTAAACAGGGTCAGACATGCCCAGAGTGGTTTGGCTCAGTTCTGGCCACATCATCTCCATGACCACAGGGCTAGGCACTGCCCTCAGCACTGGATCAGGGAATGTGCTCAAGGCCCTGGCAGGCAGGAAAGCTAAAACTCTCATGAGATGGGTTTGTGGGAGCTGGAAAAAGCAGGAAAGCTGTCAGGACATCTTCGCCCCCCTGTACGTGGCAGTGGTGAGGCCACACCTTGAATCCAGTGTTCAGTTTTGGGCCTCTCACTACAGGGAATACATTTGAGATGCTGGAGTGGGTCCAGAGAAGGGCAACAAAGCTGGTGAAGAATCTGGAGCACAGGTCTCATGAGGAGCAGCTGAGGGAGCTGGAGGTGCTTAGGCTGAAGCAAAGGAGGCTCAGAAGGGACCCTGTTGCCCTCTACAGCTACTTGAGAGGAGGCTGTAGCCAGGGGACAGTCTCCCTGGTACTACATGTATGGCCAAGAGGAAATATTGTCAAGTTGAAACAGGGAAGGTTTAGATTAGAATTTAGGATTTTTTTTTTCACATCAAGGGTTGTAAAGCATTGGAACAGACTGCCTGGGGAAGTGGTGGAATTAAACAGTTTAGTAGATGCTGTGAAGTTGTTTAGACCTACAGTCAGTGAGCCTCAAATTGGTATGAGGAAGGTACGGAAAGAGAAACTGGAGCCAACTGCACATGGAAGTGGAAATGGAACAAACAGCTGGGAGGAGAGCAGCAGAACAATGGCTGGCACCATTCAAACTGTAATTCAGTGATTAGGTCATGGGTGAAACCCATGGTGGTTTTGCCACTGGCTTCACTCTAGAACTTCAAGCTGCTGTGGGTCCATCAGCATGAGCAGGGTGTAATTTCAGGACTGTTACAATTCCATTTGAACTTTTAAGTAACAAATTGCCTTTGGCCTCCACTAACAACTCCCCTTCTTTCCTCACGCTGTGCTTGTGGCTGTAGCTGTAAGCTAACCATGGACAGTCACTCAGCAGGAATAAGCTGTCATTGATCTACTGGCTTAAATAGCAGTTGCTTAGATTTATACCTACCCGAGATCCTACTCTGGAAATTTGCCAGTTAGATGAAGAAAGCGTTAATTCTGCAACCTTTTGTATTTTAAAATGAAAATGTCTGTGTTCTAAATCTAAGCCTGTAGTTTAGCTGTAGTTTTTCTGGCAAGGTAATATAAAACATGAAGAACAGGATGCAATTCAGGTAAGTCAGAAATCACTTCAGGTTTGATAATATTGAGGACTTTTACCTCCTGCAGTAGTATGTAATAGCAAGTTGGTTAATCAGCAGAGGAAATGTGCAGGATCCCTATAAATTATTTAATTCAAAAGTGACCGGAAAAGATTATTAATGAATGACACTTTCATATAATGTCCTCGTGGTGAGACCACCTGTAGTTTAATGAATTAACATTTTTACCAGGATCTTTGCTTAAGTCTTATACATTTAATTTGATTGTGTTAAAAGTGCCACTTATTTATTTTTATTAATGGGATTTCTATTTATAGATACAGGACTCAACATGAGCAATGGGACAATATAATCAAAAGTGGCTTCCATGATACACACTCTTTACGGGAAGAAGGCAGTTTTTCTCTGTGCATCCCTTTCATTCTTCAATTTTTCTTGTGGTCTTGCTGCGACTGCAAGTATAAGCCATGACAGAATCAGCATCTAAAGAGCAGAAGATTATAAAGACAAATTAGGTGATGCAGGAGGCTCAGTCCTATCAAGCAGCTTTTGCCTTAACTTCAGGTAATAATTTTTATTACAAGCAGGGAAATGTCATATTTAATTCTGAACCCTGCTCTGCACAGTTATATCTGTCTTTTACCTACAGATCACCCCACGGTTGTAGTGACAGCAATATTGCCCTTTTCATTTCACTAGTCTGATTTATTCCTGGTCTGTTCCTTCTACTTTCAAAAGTTTTGCCCCTCTTTCAAAGAGATTATGGTACAACTGCAAAACATACAGCAACCAAGGTGTGAAGGGACCTCTGGAGATCCCCTGATCCTACTGCCCTTCAAAAGCAAGGCCACAGATTAGGTTGCCAAAGTCTCCATCAAGTCAAGGCTTGAGAGGCTCACTTGTAGTGAGGGAGATGCCACCAGTTCTCTGTGCACCCTCTTCCAATGTTTAACTGTTCTCATAATGAATTTTGTTTTCACGTACAGAAAGAGAATTTTCCCTGGAATAACTCATGTCTGTAGTGTCTGTTCCTGTCACAATGCAAGCCTTTTTCCAGTTTATGGGGCACCAGATTATCAAGGACTGTAAGTCAGCACGGTTCTGCTAACCCTAACCATCTGCAAAGGCGATCCCGAGCATTAGGGATCTGTGCTTTCCCTACCCTGACGTGACATCAGAACGAGTATCCTTGGGAGTCTCCACTTGAGAGCCTGCAATCAGGGACCAGAGACTGCTGTAGGTATCAAACTGCCTTCCTTACTGACCTTCTGAACATCTCTGAAGATGATGTATAGCAGGGGCACTTGGCCTAGAATGCTTGGGTTAGAGCCAGCCAGCCTGAAGTCTAATCCATCTTCTGCAAAAGACACAGAAATTTTGGCAGGGTCAGACTGGAAGCCAGAGAAATTTTTCCAGCAGTCTGTGACCTGCTGCCTCCCTTCACTGAAGTACTGCAGCCCCTTCCTGCTACATCCAGTCTCATGACCTCTTGCACATACATGCTCTCGTCAATTTTGTTCATGTGACAGAGCATGCTGGATTACATGGCAGAGAAACTGCTGCTGCATGGAGCCCACAAGACCTTCCACACAGCACCTCTGTTCAAAGCCAACGTGTATTTCACCTGGCCCCTACTTTATTCTAACCCTCCCCTAGCTTATGTGACTGTTTAAATACATTTCCTGCTTTGGACTTAGGTGGTTTAGAATTTGTGGGGCTTTGTATGTTTGGTTGGTGGTGGTTTTTGGTTGAGTTCGTTGGGTTTTTGGGGGGGCCAGCAGGGCAGGCAGTTCTTAACTGAATAATTAAAGCTTGGGTTAGGAATAAATACCTTTTTGATTACTGTTCAAATTCCGGCCAAACACAGTAAGACAACTAGAAAGGTCTTTTAGCACAGGGAAAGAAGGGTTTTTTCCACAAGCAAAGAATACAGAGGAGTAATCAGGAGGTAAAGGACCTGTCAGAGCAATGAATGGTCACACTGTCAGCAGTGTCAGCAGTCCATCAAAGGTTGTGCACGAACTGCAGAAGAAAACTGGAAATCAAGAAAAAGGCTAGAAAAACTCATTTTGGAGACTCACCCGTAAGTAACACTCTCCTTCCACACCCTCCCTCCTACCCTAGACAAGTAATTACATGTGAGGTATAATAGACAGCTGGATATAGATTGCTGTTTCAATGAAGAGATGTGGCATAGATCTGATTCCCTTTGCCCAAGAGATGTGGGAAAAAATGAGTTCAACCTAGGCAATACGAAGAGCAAACACATAAAATTATCCTTAAGACTAGTTAGAGAAAATTCAATTTGGATTAAACCTAGGCAGCATGACTGAACATGACTGCTACATATCAGTGCCAAGCATGCCATGAAAATTAACTTTTTTAAAATGCAGCTAATACCAAAAAAGAGGAAACACCAGGCTTGGGAAGTGATAAATTCTCATTCACCTGAAGTTGCAGGTAGCAGTCTCAGGTCTCTCCAGACTTTCTGGCACTAATATATCTTCTAAATTTTTTTTTTTTTAATGTGAGTTCTCACTGTCTGTCACATCCTCCCAAAGTGGGAGGTAGAACTGAGGTCACAACATCAGCTGGGGTCACTCCTTGTTCATGGGTTTCCTGGGGCTGCAGGGAAGGCCAGAGGCCAGCTAAGTAACCTATCTTCTGATTTCTTCTGTGCTTAGCTCACCCATGTGGCCATCATCCCAAAAGTCAAGGCATCTCCTTTTTTTCCTTGATTCTAGTACTTCATCATTTCACTTACTGCTATCTTGCAAATCTTTTTATAAAACCTTGCACAAGACCTTATTGAAAATGTGAACCCAACCAAGTTTAAATGAAGATTTGCACCCAAACTGGAGAGAGTATCGACTTGAACAAGTCCTATCTAAACTAGAAAATTTTTTTTAAATGTATAAAAAATAGTGTCTTCCACAACTCCCCAGCAGAAAACATTAACGAATTTAGACCACTTTTGAAGACCAGTTTTGATGCAATCGGAATCAAAGAAGTTCAAAAGATATTGCACCATCTTCAATATAAAAAGATTGTGTAAAAACTGCTTAAAAATACGAAAAATCATAACGCCATTGAATCATTTACTCAAAAACCCATTCATTAGGAAAAGTTAGCTAGGAAAGTTTTTATCACTTTTCCTGCGGACCTAAACCCAAAAAAATTACCTCACTCGTCTTAAAAAATTGATCGTTACCAAAACTGTGTCAAGTCTTTCAGCATCTGCATCTGGAAGGAAAAGAGAATGACCCTACGTTACAAATACAACTTAAGGCTTTTACACCTACATAAAATACTGAAATTATCTCCTGTCCCAAATATTTTGACTCATTTGTCTTATTTCTTGAATTATGTTGAAGACTGGCCTTATTTTCCTTTCCAAGGAAGGGTAGCAGGATCCTGAGATAGAGTAAATGTTTTAATACAAAAGTAAAAGCAACATAATGTTCTATACAGAAGAATGAGTAAGATGATCCACTCGTGGTCAAGCAAGTGCCTTTGGTGGGTGTCCAGCCAACTTCCTCAGTGCCATTATCTTGTCTATAATATAAGACACAAAAAAAACCCTAAACATGGAAGATCTATCTTAAACGTATTTCTGAATAGTTACATGTTGCAGTGCATTGTGGATTATATTAATCTCTGCCATCTTCCCCCTTCCCCCCTGTGTTTGGTTTCTCCCCCAGAGGTTCTGTGTCCCTCGATCCCTCGTTGGCCCACGGTATTCGGCCCCTCCCTCGCGGTCCCCAATTGGCTCTGTACCCTTTGCCCGCCAAGTTCAAATGCTGTGTCCCTGCATTATTGGCTGTCTGTTGTCCTCTCCCCATCCTGTAAGGGTATAACAAGGGCCGGTAACGGCTTCACGGGGGCTCTTTCCGTGTGGCCTCTCAAGATGCAGTAAAGTCCGTGTTTATCGTCAAGAGTCCCGGTGTCTCGTCTGTTCCTCCTTGAGTGCTCCAGCCCCGCGCGCCCCTGCGAGCCAGCCTTCTTCCCCCTCCCGGGCGGACGATGCCCGGCGCTAGGTCTGGCTAGCCAGACAGCGCTGCGGCAGTTACATTCTTGCAAATAATTACAAAGTTCCCACTACGCTAATTAGACATTCAAATCCACCTAGTGTCTTTGTTGACACCTCCCACACTTCCCCGATACAGCTGTGGATAAGACGCAGGATCCATACCGTTACTGAAGGGACATCTTCATCAGAGAACTGTTGCAAAATCTCACTAATGGTGAAGAAATCTACAACTGGAAATTATGCAGACTGATGGTGGGTTTTGCACTCTTTTTGCAAAAATCATCATGCAGAATAATTCAAATTTTTTGTACTGCTCGACACACACAGGGCATCAAACAAGTACATGCCCTTATACCATACTGTCATTTATGTCAGTAACAACAAAATGTGTCCAAAGCAAATTTATCATTTGAGAAAGTAGATTCTCTGATTTTGCTGTGATCTTCACTGTGTTCAAAAGGAATGGTAGATGCATTTTTGGGGCAGAAATTTGCTGCTTGGATGCTTTAAAGGGGGCAGTGGACACACACGGATGGTTGGGAAAGGAGCTGTAGAGCTACAAGGAACCGCAGTGACAGCAGCAGGGCCCCCCCTGAGGCATCCCCTTCTCTGGGTGCTGCCATCAGGCTCAGGGCAGCTCAGTGCTGGCACAGCCAACACGGGATCTCCCATGCCCATAGGAGAACATGGCCAGAACACAACCTGGCCATCCTGGGCCAGTTTCCCCCTCTGGGCCAGATCCTGACCCCCACTATGGACTTACACTCTGTACCAGCCTCAACCCATCTCCAGGGATGTGCCTGAAGCCCAGGGCTGCCCCAGTGTCCCCCAGCTGCCGGGCTCCTGGCTGGGGCAGTAGGTCCCCAGCTGGTTCCCCACTGCTTGGCCCCACACAATCATTCTGACTTTGACCCCCAACCAAGGTATTTTGTGTTCAGTTTGCATAGAAGAACATGTGAGTTCAAGAGCCTCAGGCTTTCCGTGAGAGATTCACCTCAACTGATTTTAAGGGCAGAGGCCATCTGCCTGAATGTGAGCACCTGGTCCCACCTGAGATCCCTTAGGCTCTGCTGCCCAGCCTCCTGCACTGCTCCAGCAAGACACAGACTCCCCACTGCTCCTGCAGGATACCTCCAGCCTTTACATGGAATGGGTCATCTCTGAACACCTATGCCAAGGAAACTACACTGAGGGCTGACTGTATATATGGTAAAAGTGAAATTCCTTTTTGGTTTCAGACACTTAAATTTAGCTGTGACAGATGTTGCCATGGGAGACGAGTGTCTGAGCCTCCCATGACTGCCAGCAGAGCTTTAATCAATACAGTCAGGGGAGGTAAAGAGCTGCCCAGAGAGAATTTGTTTACTTTTTGGTGGGCTAAATCACTACCTTGAGTGTCAGGGAACAGCAAGAGTGGGTCTGCTTTGGAAGGGGAGCTGGGATCCAAAGGTAGCAGCAGGATAGGCAGGGTGGAAGCCTTGCTGACACTGAGTACTTTTCTGGAGCATCCAGGAAAGAAGAGCTAAATAGACATGGCAATGGAAACCAGCATTAGCCAAGAGCCCTGTGATCCCACAGGGATAACCACGTGTAAGCTGGTGCTGAGCCCAGGCTGCCAAAGCCCCAGGATTTAGAGGGATTTGCACAGATCCCTGACAGTAAGCTACACTGTCTGCTCTGAGTAGGAGATTGGTTCCTCAGTCAAGGATGGACATCTTGTTATGCTTTCAGGGTGTCCCAGTGTAGCCCTCCTGACCAGCTGCTGCTTCAGAAGGGTTGGTGTCTCTTGTGGGTCCTATAGCATATCTGCCAGCTCTGAGCAAATGCATTTGATTCTCTGAGGGATTTCAAGTAGCTGCATACAGAAGTTTAGGCACCAAGCAACACCACAGTGCATCCTACTTGCAGGCACCCAGTTGTAATCTGCACCGAAATCGTGCTCCAGGTGACTTGCCCAGCTAACTGCCCGCACTCCCTCTGCCAGCAGGGCTGAGAGAGAAGCTCCAGAGGCAGTCGTGCTCATTTTAGGTGAGTTGGACAAATGCTTCTGTAGAGGTGCCTTCCATCTTTGTGTAGAGGAACCTAGATAGAATCATAGAATCGTTAAGGTTGGAAAAGCCCTCTGAGACCAGAGTCCAGCAGTTAACCCAGCACTGCCATCCAACCTAAAGCTAAACCACGTCTTCAATGTGCCATATTGTGCCACCTCCCCTGGCACAAATTGAGGACATTTCCTCTTGTCCTGTCACTTGTTACCTGGGAGAAGAAACCAACTCCCACCTCACTGCAACCTCCTTTCAGGCAGTTGAAGAGCGTTATAAGGTCCCCCTGAGCCTTCTTTAATTCAGGCTAAACAATCCTGGCTCCCTCAGCTGCTCCTCAGAGGACTTGTGCTCCAGACCCTTCAGCTGCTCCATTGCCCTTCTCTGAACACGCTCCAGTCCCTCAATGTCCTTCTTGTAGTGAGGGGCCCAGAATTGAACACAGGATTCAAGATGTGCCCACACCACTGTTGAGTGCAGGGGGACAATCACTACCCTGGTCCTCCTGGCCACACAGTTCCTGATAGAAGCCAGGATGCCATTGGCCTTCTTGGCCACCTGGGCATACACTGGCTAACGTGCATCTGCTATTGACCAGAGCTTCCAGGTCCTTTTCCACTGGGCAACCTTCCAGCCACTCTGCCTCAAGCCTGTAGCATTGCATGGCATTGCTGTGATCCAGGTGTGGGACCTTGCAGTTTACCTTCTTGAACCTCATACAATTGGTCTCAGCCCCAAGACAGCTATCTAATAACCAGCTAAAGTGGGATGGGATTTGTCCCAACGTTTGTTTTCAGAGATGTGAATGTGCCAGAGAAAACTAAAGACTACAGCACATGATCTTAGTGCAAGTTCCTAGTGTAAAGACTAACACTGAGGGCAGCTATACTGCACATACACCTACAGTGTAAAAATCTGCATCTGGGTCTTCTCAGAAGTACCCCAGCCCTGGAAAAATTAACTCACAGCTCCTTGGCTCCTGTCTGCATCCTCTCGGGAACTACAAACCAACAGCTCTCTGTTTTGCCTGCAGCACTTGAATCACTCAAGAAGAAAATATCTGTGTGCCCTAATACATAAAGGGCCCCACAAAAACAGAAAAGAGGAGCAATTTCCTCATTTCTTCACAGCAATTTAGTTGAAACAATCAATCAGTCAGCAGGTGTGTAGTGGTTTTGTTCAACCCACAAGGTGGGCTCAGTGACCCACCTTCAGCTCTACTCACTGTTTCTCCAGAGCCCTTTCCGAAGGCAGAGAGAAGAAAGCTTAGATAGAAAGAATACATGAGAGCATCTAATCAGATGTGTAGAGCACTCATTTGAGAGAGGAGAAATTAGCATTTCAGTTTCTGCATCAGCTATTATTTATTTCATCAAATGGCTGCCTGATATAAACCACAAACATTAATTGGCATGGAGAGTTGTGGTATCAAAGTTCTTTGTTCTTGTTCTTATAACCCAAGTAACTATGGATTCCAGTGAAAAATTAGTAGAAATTACATAATTCATTTGCCTCTTTATACACCAACTCATCAAAAGCCTATTGAAATATTTCTTCCTGCTCTCTGCATCACACACCCCCACTAATCAGGCCTGGAAGTTTGTTAAGGTGGTTAACACAACAACACAATATCTTGGCATGAAAGGATGTAAAGGTGGAGGGTGTAACAAGGACAGAGACAGACTCTTTTCAGCAGCGCCCAGTGCCAGAACCAGAGGCAATGGTGCAAACTGAAACACAGGACGCTCCCTCTGAACATCAGGAAAAACCTTTACACAGTGAGAGTGACTACACCCTGGCACAGGTTGCCCAGGAAGGTCGTGGAGTCTTCATCCTTGGAGATACTCAAAAGCCATCTGGACATGGTCCTGGGCAATGTGGTGACCCTTGCCTGAGCAAGGGGTTGAACAGCTGCCCTCCAGGTCCCTTCCCTCCTCAGCCATTCTGTGAGCCTGTGCATATTTCATTCTCTGGGTCTGGAGAAGCACCAGTTGCATTGTGTCAGTAGGGTTATTGAAGTGCTTCCAGGCTGCGACATGAGCTGTGACCAGCAGAACTTGGGTGCCAAAGTTTGGAGACTTTGCTGAAAATCCCCACAGAAGAGAGAATGTTGTAAAAAAGAAAATAGATTACTCAGGCACATGACAAATTCTGCTTTGCCCCTGGGAAAACTACTGGAAAAGGTCACTGATTCAATTTATTTTTGACCCACTTTAAACTTTGTAAAAAGGACATGATTCTGTGAGTTCATTTACACTAGGCTGAAGAGCACAGTTAATATGCCTTGGGTGCTAATCATTTCAATTAAAAACAACTAATAATTTTGACTGAAAAATGTAAGTAGACTCATATTCTTCCTCATACGCAAATGCACAGGGTCTCTATTAATTTCTATCAATCCATGAAGTGCAGTTAGGTTTATCTCCTCTCTTTCAGGCCAAACTCAGTGTTTGGCTGCAATCTGCCCTCTTCAAAGTCTCACCTGTCACTCAGCAGGAAATCCACAATCCTGGACACAGTTCGTCCTTCCAACAAAGGGCATCCTGTTTTTCTTTGTTAGGCAGTCTTCCTTTCCTCAACAAAAGCTTTACATAATTAAAACTGTAGTGCTGTTTTAAGGTGTTTTTAAAGACAGTCTGAAGGAATGCATTAACAGCAAGGCACATGCCAATGGGAGTATAGAATTGTACACAGATTCTCCCTTAAACCGGGAGAAATGGTGAAAACAAATTGCTGTGCTGTGAAAGCTGACTGTGAATCAGAAGCAAATTAAAACAACCATTTTTCTGGAAAAGCAGAAACATAATCAATGGCATAAGTGTTAGAAACAGTTAATAGCAAAACTCTAAAAGGTTTGCATTCTTATTTTTCTGTAGCTCCCTCTAGCTTGGTAGCTGGACAAAAATATTTCTAAGTTTAGACCCATGGAGATGTAAACTAAATATAGGATATAAAACAAAACTTTGTGAAAACAAAAATCTAAACTTTTCATCTGTGGGTGTCTTTGGTAATATATTGACTCTTAGGTGACTCGATGTAGATCTTAGTCATTTACACAGGAGTTGTGGAACTAGGCATTCTTGAGCTCAAGGACACTTTTATCCAGCTGTGTCAGTGTTAGATGTTCTGAACCTGCTCTTCATTTCCCCAAACTATTTCTTTTAATCTTCCTTCTTTTCTCTGCTTTTCAACTTAAACCCTTTTTCCCCCTGCTCTTATCTAACAAAGGCAGACATGACTTTTGAATTCCATACATCTCCCATCTGGAAATTGTCTCCTCTTGCTACCATCTTCCTAAATTTGATGAGACCAGGAGGAATGATATTCTCCTCTAGTAACAGCAGGAAATACCACAAAGGTGTTGCTCAGTGAAGTATTGAGGTTTTTTGTTTCGTGTCATCTTCCAGTAGCACATGGAATGTAAATTCACAAGTTGTAACAACAAAACAGGAGGAAACAAGCACTGAAAACAAATTCCTTCAAAAGTTGTGGAAGTTATCACACAGCTCTGCCACTACAAGCTCCACAGGAGGCAAACGGCCAGCCTAGGTACGGTCTGCACATCTTTGAAGCTTTCTCCCTTCCTCCAGCTGCAGCAGTTAAGCACATCCTGCAGAATCTATAGGTCATTATTGGGAACAGTCTGGTGGACATTATGTAGTAAGGAGAAGACACTTCATTATATGCATAAAGAACAAAACTCCCACAAAATTAATTGGGGTCATTCTGCCATTATGGCCTAAATCAACCTCAAGTGCAGAAAGTAACAGTAATCACGGAGTAAACACCAGCCAACAATACTGTTTCTGTCTCAAATCAAGAAAATTCATTTCGAAGTTGTAGTGGTCACCCTTTTCCACCTAAAGCGTAACACTTTTTCAATGAAACTTGACTCACTAGAAACAGAGTAAGAGCTATCCCTCTTTAGGAAAACAATACATGACTACTATTTCCTCGTATCTGTGACTAATCCCAATCAGAATTTACTCTTTTTATAAATATTCAGGCATCATTTGACGCAGTGTTGAAGGAAGATAAATCTGAGACCATTTCTGGATGAGGAAGAATCACAAAGATCATTCAAAGGAGGCAAATGCACTCATCTGTTAGGAATGGGAAGTGAAAGCTCTACAAGGATGGAACACTCTCAAACTATCTGAAGCACTTGATGGATCTTTTCCCACCCTCTGTGATTAATAGAATGCATAAGCTATTCAGTCTCCAAGCAGTTTGCTTGAGGAAGCTTTGATTTGAAAAATGAGACAAGTGCTTCCAATGCTGTCATTGATAGGAAATTAGGTGATAGAAGAGAGCACATTTAAGCAGCTCTTAAATATTCATAATTAGAACTGTCAAACTGCTATACAATCCCCTCTTTCTCTTGCATTTACCCAAACGTTCTGTCAGGAGTAATGAAAACAGCAAAGCTAGGGGGATGTGACAATACTGAAGTACTATGGAAGTGATCGTAGGAGGACAGAGTTAGGGGTTTTTTTTTTTTGGTCTAGACCACAGTACAGACATAACAATCAAGTCAGATAGATGCACCTAAATAATTTGCTATGTTGAGAGGTTTTGAGTTGCTTTACCTCTGATGAATGGTGCCATCCTAGTTCTGCTACTTCCCCTTTGTTTGGTGCAGTAACAGAGCATTTGACTCACCAACTTTGGACTGTTTACCTAGAAGTACATTCCAGGATGTTTTTCCCTGTGTCTCTGAAGTTAAAAAAATAAAATTTAACAAAATTAAAAAGAGAGATAAAATTATCCAATGAAATTTATAATAATTATTTTTAATTATCCAATGAAAAATTATAATTATTATTTTAAAATAGATAATTTATTTGAATATTATGAAAACAAAATGTATTTACATAGATGTTTTGATTCTAAAGCCCCATACTGACAGAAGGGACTCTCAAACCAGGATATCCCAAATACAAAAGTAGGTATACTGAAATAAATGAGGGATTTAATTTGTTTTGAAATTCATTAATTTCTGTTCTATAACTCTATTAATTTAGAAGAATTACAACACAGCGCTGCTTTTTTAGTCAGTTTTGTGCTCAGTGTGGCAAGAAACTGCAGAACTTCACCAGCAGGCATGAGATGTGCTTGAGCAGGCAGCTGCACAAGCAAAGCAGTGTTACAGAGTTCAGGTTGCCCCTGACTGCACCACATCTCTGCCATGAACAGTCCCAAAGAGCAGTATCTGCTCAGGCTGCAAACTCACCATTTGGTTCATTGCTACAGAAACACCTTCTGTGAGCACAGCTGCTCCTACAGAAGATAATCTTTGCTTCATTTATTTTTTTCATACAGTTTGTAAAAGTCTGAGTTCCTCCTGTGGTGGGAGGTCACACAAGCAAGCTGCAGCTGCAGGCGCCCTGGTGCGGCTGAGGCCTTCACCTGATGTAAAGCATGCTCCAGTGGCTTCCAGCTGCCTTCAGGCCCATTAGGCTGGCCCTTGAGGAGCAGCGAGGACAGGTTACCATTTGTCACCTCAAATGTGCAACCACTGCTGGCACCATTGCTAAACTGAAACAGAGTTATAAGGTCGACTTGAAACAGACCTGAGAGGTAGAGAGCAGTACAGGCAGTAATTGGTACACAGTAACGTTGTCCTCCCGTCTTGGTACAGGAAATGAAGACAAATGGCTTTTGCAGTTGACGTTTCAGGAAGATGTATGCATGAAGAATGGAATTACTTCAGAGACTTTTGGATAAGTCCGCATCCCTACACTGAAGAAATGAGACTAGCTTGTAAAAATTAAAGGGATTGGCATATCAGTTCTGAAAGATAACAAAACATATTGATATGGAAATTGATTTTATAACAGGAAGGAATGAAAAATTTCAAATGTATGCAATTCTCTCCAAAGGGAACAGAGTCAAGGACAGACTGTCCAGGTGGTAGATGCTGAATGCCCCAGTGTGCCCAGCTCTGACATCCCCAAAAAGGCAGACTGACTCACAGCTGCACATCACAGACGTGTGTAATGAAAGATGTGGCAGGCTAAAAGAAAGTGGCCCCTACTGGGAAACCAAGATCCAAACAAGTTGTTGGATCTTTATCCCAAAATGTATGAACCCAGATCATGTCGGAAACTGGGCAGACAGAATGGGGATTTGCAATGAAAGCAGGATGTGCTGAAAGTATAGATAATATTCATCCACATCTGCAAACAGGTTGATTGAATGTAAAACCTGCAGACAAGTATAATATAATTTTCTGCATTTGTGATAGCTCACATCTTCAAAGTTCTTGTGTTCAATCCACCATTTCAAAAGCCTTTCTTTAGAGTCAGAGGAAGTAGGAACTACAGTGTTTTCCCTTCAAACTGGATTGTCTTGCATCCTCCTTTACAACTCTAGGAAAAAACAAGCATTTTGACTTGCAAAACTGTAAAAGACTCTAAGGAGAACTGGGCTTTATGGTTTGTTAGGCTGAATCATTATAACAGTCTTTCTGAAACAAGCAAAGCACTGTTCCCTATCCCTTTGTTCAAGTGGTGGGTGGATACTGAAACATTTCTGCTGTCACTTTGATTTTTTATGTGGCTTCATGCAGAGCCTTAATTTGCTGGTTTTTATAGCTCAAGTGTAAGGAATACAGTTGAAGAAATGTTACTAGCCCCTCCCTCAAAAACAAAACAAAACAAAACAAGCAACCAAAAAAAAGCAACCAAAAACCAAACCCTGCTGTGAATATTGATTTGCATTGGTGAACAAATCCACCGGGAATACACTCCTAGTTTTATCTTTGACAAGCAATCCAGTGAATTCTCTAATGAGAAGCAACAGCAAATGTGAGCAGGGAGCATTGTGCTTTGGGCATGGGGCAGGCTCAGGTTTACTGGGGAGAAGTGAAGAGGCCTTGGCCAACCACCTTAATGCTGGCCACCCTTTCTCATGTAACAGGACCTGGCTAAGGCTGTGAGGGCACCAACACAACCTGGCTTCCCCCTTTGCAAAGCCCAGGACAGTACTTGCTCTCACACATCAGCAGCTCAATATTGTTCAGGCAAGTCACACTGAATTTCTGCCTCAAAGGATACAAGAGGAGAAAGTAAAAGCTACTGCACACCTTTTTTTTTCCTTAACACTCCCTTCATGGCTGGATCCAAAGACCCAGTCTACAGATGTTTTAGGAATCATTTCTGAATTTCAGTAGTGTGAGCAGGAGCAGAGTACAGCCTTGGTGTAACAACAGTACATAAAGCATATGTTGTATAAGTGCTCTCCAGTGCAGGGACACCCCTGGTTTTAGGGTTGTACTGAAATGTTTTACAGTATCTTGGTCTTTAACCATGCAGAGTAACAGGAGAACACTGACAGCACTATAGAAACACAGCAGCAAGGAAACAGAATGAAATCAGAGCCACTGAAGACAACAGGAAATTTCTGACAGAGCTGACCTGGATCACTGTGTGCCACCTCTTCACAGACAATTTAAAGACGTATATACTGGTTTTACACTGTCTCCCAGAGCACAGCAGTGCTGCACCTAAAAGCCCACAGTTTCAAAGAGAACAAAGAGCAGAAATCTCCTCTTTACCTCACAAGAAAAACTCATTCATTTTTAATGTGATTTTCTGCTTGTCCATCCCCTGAGCTGACTCATTCTGAGGTCAGACAAGTGCCACTGGCACATGGGAAGTACAGGGTTCCACAGGTAGGGAGACAGGGGAAGAAAATGTCACCACCACCCTCTTTCAGCAGCACCCAGCCCCTAAACCAGGGGAAGGGTTTAGCTCTATCATCACTACACCCTGAGAGTTCCAGTGCATGAGTATCCTGGCAGTGGATGAAATACATAAATTTGCCATGAGAAACTCCAGATAGGACAGAAGATCACTTGGAGGAGCCTCTGTGAGCACAGGACACACTGGGTAAGACCGGTCTCACTGCTGTGCACAACCCCTTCTCCAGATCATAGGCTGGATAATTGGCTGCGTCAAGAACCTCAGGTCAAGGACTGAAAGTGGGTGACACACAGGTGGGGCAAGAGGGGAACATTCAGCAAGGGCAATCAAATTAGTCTGTCCAGTTTACTGGCCTGCTTTTCACCTGTAACCCTCAGGAGATGAGCAAATATTTTCAAGGAATTCCTTAAGTAACCTCATGACCAAACCCATTTATATAGACTCATCATCATCTCAAAGCACTGAAGTGTAAAAGAAAAATAGACTATGAATAAAAATAATAAACAAGAGACAGAAAGAAACAGGAAAGGAGTGTGGAGGAGAAAAAAAATAGCTTTTTCAGAAGAAATAAAAAGAAGGAAACAAGAAAAAAAAGACTCTGGATAGGGAATATATACATTGTACCTCGAACGGTCTCTACCTGTTGAGGTCCCACACCACAAAGATAGGGTCATCTCACCTACCTGTGACACCTACTAATGAGGGCTATACTTGGGTTACTCAAATTGGCACTAAGATTGCTGAAGGGAAATAAGCACTTCTACAGCAACTTTGTCTTGTCTCAAAGAAGTTATCCAGAGTATCTTGGTATTTCTCGTTTCTCTCCGCTGGCTCTAAAAGAAGTCTGAACAACCAGCTCTGTGTGGCTCCCTAGAGTGTAGGCACCTAAAGCTAGTTGAGGTTATTAACACAGTAACATACCCCACGCTCCTGCACTGTCTCTTCTGCTTCTTGATGTTCCCAGGGACTCTCAAGCTGCATGTTTCCCACCTCCCAGAGAGAGGTACTCAACCACAGAAAAAGATGTCATGTTGCCAAGATGAAGATCAGCTGAATGTTTTGGAAACCAGGGCCTGGCACAACACAAGACGCAAGACAGGCAGGCTTAGATGTCTCAGGATATCACTGACACCTACTGCCAGTTTCTAACCATAAAGCCTGGCCAAGTAGAAACCAATGTATTCCCCCCAGAGTGAAAACTTTGAAAAATCATGTGCAAATAGCAACTATGTCCACTTAAATTTGTAAAATACAACTGTCTGTGGTAAACTGTCCTTCACAGGCTGGGTTCAGGTTTTGTGTAAATCCACTGAAGTCAGGGAGAAATAGTAATGGGAACAGAGCATAAGCCCTAGTAGAACGACAATAGCAGGCACATTAAGTAGCATACTAATTCAGTTCACTAAATTGGGCACCATCCCAATTTATTTATTTATTTATTTATAGTGAAAGAGACATTTATAGAATGAAAAGTTTGGAACAAAGTTAGATTTAAACAAAACTGAATGAAATAAAAAGGTGCATTTTCAGTTGGCAGAAAGAAGGAGACTATATTTGGATTTTGGTCAGAAATGCAAGGACTGTTTTTATCGCCTCTAAATATGGTAGCAGAATTTTGAGGTCCCCGGTACTGGAAGTGATTCTGGAGGCACATCCTCTTTGGAAGAAGATTAGGGTAATTTTCCACACATTTGTGTTTATTAATAGAGGGAGGGTAGAAAGATTCAACTGTCTCAGAATTGATGGAACCTTGTAAAAGCTTCAGAGACAGGAAAAGCTTCTCTTCAGAGCCTGTGCTTTCCACTCTACCAGGCACCTTGCATCAAAGCATTGCTGCCTTCAGCCGTCCACCTCTTCATCCCAAGAGCAGTTGAAAAATTACCAGGAATCCCTAATCCATTTGAGAACATACTTCTGAATCTGTTTTCAGGCAGGTGTTCAAGGAAAATGACACCGAGTTCAATTCACAACTATTAGCTAGGCAACAAACAGGGATGGTGTCAGTTTCTATCCATGGTGGCCTTCCAAACGTTGCTAGCAGAACCTGGATACCCTTGCTGAACAATGACATGGCTCAGCTATTTCCCTTCTTTTTTTTTTTTTTATGAGCTGACAGCCTGACTAATTGCTGGGTTTTGGTATTTTTGGATGGATTTGGGCTAACAGCCAAGTGACCTTGAGCTCATCATGTTCTGCCAGCTGTTCTGTGATGCTGTCTGCCTACTTCTCCCCTCCCTCCCCATTCCCACCTGCAGAGCACAGGGGTGTCAGCTCATCCCAGCAGAACAACTTCTCTTGCTTCCTTCTACTCTGCAGAGAAAGCTCTTCATGGTTTTCAAGCTTATTGACTTCAGTGGAGTAACTTCAGCTTCTACCTGCAGAGCAAACAGAGTGAGGATGTGCAGTAAGCACCACTGACATACTGGTGAGGAGCTCTGGGGTGACGTAGCACTTTTAACACTTTTGTGCAATCTTGTGCCCTCCACAACATCTTTCAGCAGGATGTGATACATGCCAGGGCCGAAGAAGCAGTGAAAATGGGAACTGCCATGATCCAGAGGTGTGACTGCAGCTCATACTTGAGTCACCTTCAGCTGTCAGCTCCGGTGCTGACAGCAATATTTCTGCACAGACTGTGCATATCTGCCCAGGACCCTGGGTGAGCACTTGGCTGCGGATGTCCTCAGCATCACAGCTCCCTTGTTATCTGTACCCCAGCCAGTAAATTTCAGGTGCGCTCAGGATGGAAAGGCAAGACAGTCCACCCCCTGAGGTGCACAACAGCAAAGGTGTAAACCAAAATGCATGGAACCTCTTGGTACTTTGGAGATCCAAGTGCAGTTGTTGGCTTGCTGGATGGAAAGGATGCAAACAGACTACACAACCCTCCTGAAAACCTCCTGTATATCTACACATGAAGCAACCTCCCTGTGAAAAAGCATCAGGTTAACTACACACATTCATAGAATCATTCAGAGGCTTTTAAACCTTGTGATCTTACTGGAAGGGGAAAGCTGAAAGCAGGGCATTTATTTATAATGAAGGCATTTACAGAAGACTCTTTTATCTGTTTACTGTGTGGTACCAAATAGAGGATTCTGTGAGCATGAGCATCAGATAATGTTGAAAAATGTATCTACATTATTTTTGTTAAATATCTCACTAATGTGAAAGAAAGACTAAAGGTCATCTGTCAAATATAGTTGGGAGGCAGGAAAAAAATCCTCTCATGTTGCATATCTTGAAACCTTTCAGCTCACAATATTTTTGTAGAACAGAGAAAATGTGATCAATGAATCATTCAGAGTCCTGTGCCTAATAATGGAAATCAAGAGTGCCTTTTGATTATGAGTTTAGGATGCTTTTATTAACCTGTCTCAAGATGGTTGATTGCTTTCTAATGTGATGAGATCCTCTCCAGCACTTGAATTTTAAATATTTAGAGATCTTTATTGTCAAATGCTTCTCAGTAATACTTCCTAAGAAATGTATTATTGTGCAAATTAAGCTCAGGGTAGTTTCTTATAAAATTTCAGTATTCTGTAAAGACTAATCATCTTTTACAAAGTACTTGCAAAAATAATGGTAACTAATAAGAAGACACCTGGAAATTAATGAGGAATTAGGTGGATCTCATTTTCTTTTTAGTCTAAGTTTCTGAGTATGTAAATACTCTTATTTCTAATTCTAACTGCCTCCAGGCCTCCAGTTAAATTTTGGCTCACTATAACAGTGCATGTGTAAGTAGAAATTAATTCATCTATGCTCAGGTCCTAAGGAGCAAAACCATTTTCAGCCTTAATGCTTTCTGATACAAAATCTATTTTGCATCTCATTGACTATATAGATTACATTCACATTTGTTTCACAATTCTGTTACATAATTAGAGAAGTTCGACGTGATGTCTTACTAAATGAGAATCAGGCCATTGCACATAAATTTTCACTTCTGTTTCAGAATGCCAATTCCCATTTCATTTACACAAAAGTGAAAAACAAAGAAATCCATTTAAATCCACCGGACTGTACAAATGGGAAAACAGAGTAAGAAAATTTTAAATTAGATGAGATGAGCAGCAGTGTTCCACATTTAAATGGCTACATACTCTGTAGAGTTAGAAAATTATAGGATTTTGTTCATACACACTTTTCAAAACTCTGACAGCTTAGGCCTTCTTTTTGAAAGACAGTTCCAGTACCAATTCTGAATTTATAAAAAGGAACAGAGTACAGTTTTTCATTAGGTCATGCCAGCCTCAACTATTCATGGTAGAGGAGTTTCCTGTACCCTGTTTTCACCTAGTGATAAATTAGAAGACAAATTATTAAGCCACAAATTAGGCTGCTATCGGGTTAAATTCATATGACTTTGCTTTATTGTACAGCTATATGACATAGTGCTCGATTGTCTCATCTGCCATCTGCTTTAGTGTCAAGATGAGCTTTTTCCCAAGTGACATTCTGTTGTCAATTCCAGCATTCTTGACATTTCGAACTGTCTTTATTGAGAACTTTATGGTCTACTTCGGGTTTCCACAAAAAGTGTTGTTGATCACCACTATGGGACTCGCCATTTGTGGCAGCCAAAGGAATTGTTCACCCTGCCTTTTCTGGGCAGCACCCTAGAAAATTCTGAAGCTTTGCAGTCCTTTCTCCCAATTCTCTGCCAGTTTCACAATTCCCTGCCAGTTTCACTTCTGAGTGAAGAATTCAGATGGGTTCACTCACTGTTTTCTATTTTGCTCTTCACTTGATCTACATGTTCAATATTCCTCTGTTCATCTATACAATGCAACTACGATATCAGAAAATTAATGTTAGTCCCATTCCATGAGGCATTAGTCATCTCATGCAGGTCGGGACTGCAAGAGTTAATATGTCATTGAGATGCTCAGCTTACTGTTTCCAATTTAATTTAATGTGGACTATATCATACTCTGTATTGTATTATATTCTAGAAGGGGGAACCTCTCATTAGGCAGCAGTTGTGCACAACATGATGTTAAACTGTCTCATGAGCTGAATATGAATAAAGCGTACGATGCCAGAAAAAAGAGAAAAAACACCCAAACCATTCTTACTCTTTGTGGTACTAAAAGGAAGGTGGGACATCCGTTGGGCAGACTTGGGACTTATGTTACTGATTTTCATTTCGGGTATCAAAGCCTAAGAAAGATGTAGGCACATTTGAGAGTTTTCAGGAGACAGCACAAAGAATAAAAAGTCTGGAGAACCAACCACAAACAAGGATGGCTTAGAGGCACAACTATCATTACTGCAAACTTCTGGAGGTCCGTCCCCTTCACAGTGCTGCAAGTGTGTGATATCTGAATTTTTGGCGCAATCCTTCCAGCCCACAAACACCAATGTGTTCTCTTGGGAAAACTTAAAAAAAGCTCAGGAAACTGTAGGGAACAGGTGGGGAAAGCTGCCTTCCTGAGGTCTCATTCACAATGCCTTTTGTGAGTATGTAACGCAAGTTACAAGGATCTTACTAACTGTCTGAAATGCATGATTATTTCCCCCTTTCCCACCCTTTTCAACAGCTTAGCTAATTGTACTCTCTGAGGGTACCTACCTGTATCTTGCAGATACTCAGACAATTAGTAACATCTTTGTACTTAACTGTGCCCTAACTGTACCCACAGAAACAAACAAAACAGAGAAACTCTGGCCAGATGCTGTAAAGCTGTGGCCTTCTAATTACACTCACTGAGAGGCTGCGTACAAAAGCAGGCTCAGATACCTGGCAAAGCTGATGCAACTCAAGGCAATGCCAAGTTACGTCTGTCCAGGATCAGGCTGTAGACCTGTACAGTAGCAATGAGAGAATTTGGTTTGTAAAAGCTTTCTGGATCAGGTCCTGCAAAACTTTCATAATGAATTTAAATAACCTCTCAAAAAATAGTTTGTACCATACAGAAAAAGGTGACAAGATCAGTTCTGTTTCGACAAGTGGTAATTAACATATTATTTGCCCTTACATTTGTTAGTTCTTATAAAGTGATGTACATGGCCAGCAGTTTCTCAAGGACTCTACTGTACTAATGTTAGCAGATAACAATTTCGTTGAGAAACCCTAAAAGGTGCATGGATTCACACTGAGAACAAATACACAAAGTGTCTATGTGAGGCACTTCCCAAAGGTCATGTACATTGAAACAAATCATACGTTCAACAATCCATGTTCTTTTGGTGCCCATGCTCCTTCATGCTGATAGCAAGGTGAGAATGCAGGACTTTATGATTTTGTGCTCAGTGACATACACCAGCAGAGAATTTTGCTTTCGAAACTTGCAGTTAAATGCAAACCTCACTTCACACCCTTAGTTCAGTAGGACTCTTCATGTGCCTGAGTACCTTCCTGAATCAGGCTGGAAGCAAGAGGAGTTTCCCCATCTAGTTTAGCTAAAGATGAAGCTGAGAGATGAAGCAAGGTAGCAGTCAGCATATTTTGATTTGTCTGAACAGCTCTCATCTAGCATTAGCTCTCATTATCCTGGCAAGCCCCACTCACTGCCCACATGTGGGGAACCTAGCTAAATTTTGCTCTTCTCTAACACAAGTGGTAATGTATTAGTGTTTTTTTTAGTGCTGCTACAGCAAAGGTTTGCTACACATTTAATGTCAAAATGTGTTTTCTGGACCCTGAAAGCTCCATCAGCCCCTCAGTTTTCATACAGAAGCATAATGTGATAGAAACTTTTCCTTGAAAATTGCTGTCATGCTAGCACCCTGAAAGACAACAAAACAAAGGAGTATTTCAAGTCACTTTGGGGGCTTGTACATCTGGGCTTTTTGCAAAGAGCAAGTTTGCAACAATCTGCTATATTTTCCAAAATCATAATGAAACCAACACAGAAGCATAACCTGTGTCCTGTTTGATCACATCTCAGCTAATCTGCATATAAAAAAATTGGAGGGTTTCTAAAAGGAAGGGATCAAAGGTTCACTTCATAAAGTTCTTAAATTCATGCTTAATGTGGTCTGCTTGGGAACGCACAAGTGGCTAGCTCGCAAAACAAAAGTAGCTAGCTAAAGGGAGGCAGGAAAACAGGTTTGCAAGGATATAGTCTTTTTATATGTATGTAATTTTAAACTAATGTAATTTACACAGAAAATGCAAACTTAAATGTAAAAACATAAAAGTAAGATCCATTTTTTCCCCCCAGAGGACAGCAATCAATACTGCAGCCAAACAGAATTTTCCCCATATGTAAAACAGATTTCATGCCACCTTGAAAACCACTGCTAAATCCATTGAGATGATGATCACAAATCTTTGAAATTCCAATCAAAACCCAGCCTTTTTGTCTGGTAAGATGTTTGATAGTATCCATCTACTTTTCTTTTTGTTCAAATTATTTGAGTTTAGAGGGTTTATTTAAAGGACAGGCTTAGTGTCAGATGCTTCCATCATAATAATCCATAGCCTGAACACGATCTGTGAATATTCTCCATCCAGTCCTAAATCACCTACTGGGTTGTTTTTTTCTTTCTCTAATCAGCAAAAACATAATGAGAATATGCTTCATCTAGAGCTGTTTTGCACAGCTTGAGTAAATTGGAGTGAAGGAAAAGCTGCAATCATTCAAATAATTTATTTAAAGAGATGTTGCTCACCTCCTTCTTCCCTACTGATCTTCTAAGAGGCATTTATGAAGTATTTTTCCATGTAGTTTTCCTCTTCTTTCATCTACTCTTTCTGATTGTAGATGTCTGTATTTTCATTGGTGTAGGATACAAAACCCAGGAGAGGCCTTACCAAGTGAGTGAAAAGCAATTGTTTTCCAATACAAAACACTGCCCATAGCAAATGTCCAGCTGGGATTTTCCATGATCCTCTAATTGACCAGTAACATCAGTAAGGGTTGAGTCACAGGCTTAATGCACAACTCAACTGTTTCTCAAACTTACCATCAGCTCTTTCTCAAACTTACCAACACCTGCTTCTCACACATACCACACCATTCACACTTATCACGCATTTATATCAGTGCATTATAGGAAAGTTCAGCCTGGCTGACTCACACAATTTAGTAGGTACGTTTGTCAGGTCCCAAGAAGTGCTCTGTAGACCTGCACCAGAAACTCATGCTCTGACACACCTGCATACTGCAAGTGGCTGTTCTGCCCACCAACAAACCAGTCCAGAAACAGGCTGCAGGCTGCAGCAAGATTTCCTCACAGATCATGTGAATTCAAGCTTGGTGCATCACAGAAGTAATTAGAAAGACTAATGGGCATGATCAGGGCAGAGCACAGGCTATGAAGAGCAGCTTCAAATACAGGGGCAAGTAAATACAGTAGGATTAACAGGTTTTGTAGATTGAATTGAAGATGTCCCTGCTCATTGCAGGCAGGTAGGACTAGGTGGCCTCTAAATCAACCTGGATTGGAAGGGTTGGAAGGTGTCCCTTCCAACCCAAACTATCCTATGATCCTGCATATGCTTTAATGCAGTGAAGAAAAAGGAACAACATAAGGATGAAAGTGAGGAGAGGAAAACAAAGATCCAGGGGATGGGTTTTGTGGAGAAGCTCCGAGGCACTCCAGATAGCATATTCTGGATGGAGCAAAGCAAGTATTTGGAAGTCCAGAGAGGAGGCAGGTGTAGCATCATCTTCAAGAGAAAAGGAAGGTGTCCTTTGTCAGAGCCAGGGATATTTGAGCAGCTAGAGAATGTATGTGCTTGGCCTGTAAAGGCTCTAGAGAAAGGGGCAACAAGGAGCAACAATGCAGCCCAGCAAACACTTGTATTTCCATACAGTACCTCACACCGACACGCAGTCCCAGAAGCAAACACTGAACATGAGTTGCATGAGAAATCTGCAGGTTTTAAACTAACAGTTAACAGTGTCATGGATTAAGTAATTTGTGCACCCTTGACTAAAGAAGCAAACCTTCTATTTTGTCCCTTTCACTTATTGTGTGAATATATTTATTTATTTTCATTTTATTGCTCCTAACTACTGCTACACACAAAATTGCCCTGCCCTGCGTTAAAATTTCCTCAGTAACTCAGAAAAATTACAGATTGAGCAGTTCCCACAGTACCTGTAGGATTCTGGAAACTGAGAATCTGTCCTGTTTTGTCCCTTTTCATGTAGTGCGGTTGCTGAGGAACAGAGGCACATTGCAGAAAACAAAAAGAATAAAGATGAACTGTGCAGAATAGCTGATTTGGGTCTGTGGCAGCATCAGGGAGGCTCTGAGCAGCTCAAGAGAGTCTCATCCCCTTCAAGGACTCAAGAGCTCTGACTCCAGATTAGGACAGGGATTTCCTGCCCCAGCTCTGAGGGCTCTGATTCAGCAGCAGCAGCAGCAGCAGCAGCAGCGAGGTTACCTTGTGACAGCCAACATCATTCCTGCTTCCAGTTATTCCCACCCCACCCATCTGAGATGTTTCCAAACCTTTTGCAGGAATGACTGAGCAATCTATGTAGCTTGTTTAGTTTTTAGTTTATTATAAAAAGGTAACAGCAAATTGCTGCCATTTTCCCTTAACACAGCAAGCTGTGAGCTCTGGTTGCTACAGGAAGAGGTACAGGAGATCTCTGCAGCTACATGAGCAGTTAAGCCACCTTTACAAGACAGACTTCTTCAAGAAGAGGTTTGGTAGGCTGTATAGGCACAAACCATAATTGCTACTCCAAGGGAAGCCATCCCTGATTGTGAGTCAAGCTGTGGCTAATTCCCTCAGGAAAAAAACCAGTTTGAGAGATTGCTGTTCCCTTTCAAATGCCTAGCCACGAATTCACACTCCCACCCCACCCCAGAAGCTATGCTGATTCAGCTACCCTGTGAGCATGGCCTAAAATGTGTGAATTGACTATGTTAATCTCTAGGACTTCTTTTTCAGCATGAGAACTATTTTAACCAAATCTGTCGTCACTTGGTAATGATGTAGAGCCACAGCCCTAGGCTGTATGACATTCAAAATGAATAGCATTTGTTTAACAGAATTTCTCCTAATTTACTCTAAGCCACAATATACATCCTAGGTAGAAGCTCACGGAAGTTTACAGATGATTCTTATCTTGCAAAAGTCACCTATGGTTACTTGTGGTTGAAATTCTCCTCAATATCTTGGATTGAACCTTTAAAGTGCCCTATTTATGTGTACAAAAAGATCTAAACCAAGACTTCTTTCCCATTTCATTAATAACTATCAACTGGAAATATACTAGCAAGATCTTGAAGTCTTTAATGTAGCTTTAAGAACAAAATGGTCTAAAAACACACTGAGGACAAAATTCCATCCTGACAGATCAGCCTTGCTGATGAATGGAAACATGGAAGACAAAAGGTTACAAACCGTGTTTGGGAAGCCTTTTTCTTGCTGTCAAGTAGTGCTGAGGCTTTGAAGAAACCTCTGGCAAGCAGGACTTCAGCATGAATCTCCATATCATCCCGCAAGGGCTGGGAGAAGATTCAGGCAGTTGAGGTGTGTGAAATGGTTGTGGTATGTGTATGAAATGATGCTTGGATCTATGCCTAGTCTTAGGTTCAAATTTCCCCAAAAGGTTCCTGAAGAATCATGGTCCTGAGTGCACTGCATTGCCTTGCTTTAAGATCAGGTCTCACATTTTTTTCCTTTACCAAAATCAATATTTGTATCTTTTGCAATATGTGAAGGATGTTATCTGCATAGGTTTAATCACATGCATGGAGTATCTGTACATGCACATAAAAGGAGATTTTCTATTGAAAACATGTCCCAAGAAGGCCACTGCTGGGAAATGGATTATTTCTGACTCACAAAAGCGAGACAGTATAGCAATTGGTATGGTCATTGTCAGCAGACATACATTTACCCTTCTCTCAGATTCATGGTACTGAACATCTTGCTCCATTTAATTCATCTGGTGTCCTTCTGTCAACAAAGATCAGTAGTGACCATGGTACATCTTTCATGTCATGGATGAAGACTTACATGTTTGATCTCGCTTGCAGTGTCGGAGATAATTCTAACCATGAACCCAACACAAGAACAGAGGAACTTGTTTTGTTCTTCTGTTTACAAGTGCACACTTAATCAAGGACAAATCTCTGAGCATGACAGATTTGTTCTAAAAGAAGGAAATGTGTTCACTGGCTTTTTTTAACTTGTAGAAGTAATCTTATGCCAAAAAGTAGGTCTACTCTAGACAGATGATAAGAAGGACTGACCCTGGAAAAGGAATGTGTTACTATGTTGCCATTCTTTCCATCACTGCCTCAAAAAGTTCTCATTCTGTTCTTTAAATTACCCTAAAAAACACCCAACAAAACCAAGCCACACCATTGCTGGTACTTCTAATATTAAGACTGTGCTACAAGAAAACTTTCTCAAACAAAAATCAGGTCACAGTTAAGCTCATAAAAAAGCAAACGACATCACAATCTGTTTTTAGTCTGATTCCCCAATGCATAGCAAGATAGGCATCAAGCACTTGGGAAGGCCTCAAATTAGCTTAGCTTTGTTTTGTTTACCCAAAATCAGTTCAGTGAAACCACACAGTCACAACCAGTCAAAGGATGAAAATAGGTTCTGGTCTACCCATCACTTTCCACAGTGCCTGCAGTCATCCAAATCTCCCTGCTATCTCACCAGCTATCTCTGTTCTGGCTTCTGCGCTAAAAATCAGGCTCTCCTTAGTTATCCACTTGCAGCTGCATTCCAAACTACCTAGTCTTGGGTTTCAGAACTAGAGCTACAGCCTCCTGAGTTTCATCTGCAAGGTTTTTTTCATAAATACAGCATCCTACTATAGTCACATTAAATCTTTGGACAGGAAATTTAATCCTGCTCATTTACAAACCAACCAGAAATGTTTTTAAACATGTGAGCACAGATAATATCATCACCATCAACACAACTTGTTTAGAATTAAGCATGTCCCCTATGAGGTTCCTAGTAAGGCCTTACAGTGGTGAAACCATGAAAAGGAATGCCCCATTCTCTGTAATGAGTGATTTAATTCTTGTAGTAGGAAAAGCTTTGACTACCAGATGTATTTTTATTATACTGCTGAAGTCAACTCTCACATTTTATAAGATGGTGCCTTAAATCTTTGTAAATTTTTTTATTCCTTACAGAAAATTTTTTCACAGTACATGGACTAGTGACTAGGACTAAGAGTCTTTGTTTAGCCGAATTTTTATTCATCATTTGGACTGAAAAAGCACTTATATGTTCTAGGAAATAGAATACATGCTGAAAAACATGAAATGTATCTTATGGGGGTAAAAAAAAAAGTATCAGGGAGCAGAATTGGGTCCATAAATTGTTGTACTTAATATAGCTTCAGCGAGCAAACTTCTCCCTTACACAAAAAAATCCTACAGCACAGATTTTTACTTCAAAATGTACTGAACAAAGTCAGTGGAAGAGAATGATTCGGAGATAGTGGGGATATTTTAAGGGCACTTTCTACTATTTTCCAAAATTATCAGCACTTTGAGTTTGCCTGATAAAAGTGTTCTTCATAACAATCCTCACAGCAGGCTTGTGAATTGATTGAATCATCTTGTAACTACATCTACTGCCATCCAGAGGTAATTGGCTAAAGTTTGAAGAGTTAATCTAAGTTAATGGTATCACTAACAGTGAGACCTGAATCCTGTACATTAGAGCAGCTCCTATCAAACACAAACTTCAAGTCATAGCCCAGCTGAACAAAAACTACAAAAATAAAAGTTAAGTATGATAATTCTTTATTCTTTCTCACAAGAAAAACAAACCTGACAGTATATTACATTGATGTTGTAGTTCTTTTGGTGCATCACATATATCCTGCATTATGCTTTCAAATAATCTTTTGGACAAGTGTTTCTGCAAATTATACTCTGCCATCTTATGTTTCTCATGCAGCTAAGTTTTTCATGTGGTTAAAAAAAAATACCCAAAACTCTACAGCCTTCCTCACCCCAAAGAAAAACTGCACTTTGCAAGAGCATCCAAACTCTCTCTGGTCACCTCACAGTAAAGAAAGCAAGCAAACAGTACAGCATTAAGCATATATAAGCACATACTATGACATGTATTGCTATTGTATTCAATATATTGGTATATTTGATATACAATATATTGTATACGTATTCATACTGAAGAGATAAAGTACCTCAGGGAAAGCGAGAGCAATGATGAAATTGTTTAATTATCTATGGATTGTAAGTGCCCACAGTCAGCTGTTGTCAAGCCCTATAGCTGAGCACAGCCCACAGGCAGTTTGTGAAATGTGATATTTGATAAGCCAAAAGGAACACCGGGAACCCCAGAACAGAGATGATCAAAACGAATAAACACTTCTAGAAATTCATTCTTTTAAAAATTGCTGGGAAAATCTTGTTTAAAAGTTGGATTAAGCATGAGGTAATAAAAACATTCATTTCCTAGAAGCTGTTTCTATAACTGAACATTGGTATTGCCCTTTCATCTTTTGGAAAGCCCAGATTTGCAGAAGTACACACACACCTATTCCCTTAACAGAAGCCATGTACCTGGTTGTAATCCCCAGCTCTAACCTGGGAGTAAAAGCTCAAAGCATGGCTATGATTACTACAGTAAGCTCAGAAGCCCCTCCTCAGAATGGGACAGTTTCCCAAAATATTAATGACTGTTTACAAATCTTTGTTTACAAATCTATTCCAATATTCTTCCAACTACCACCTTCCCAACCACACTGTGAAATCACAAACTGCAAACGCCAAAAGCAGGGTCTCGCTCTGAGGTGAAGATTCCTGGAATGCATGAAAAGGCTGGGATTCAGATCAACAGCAGATCAAAACAGCAGTTTCCAGAAAGTAATTTTTACCTTACGAGATTCCTCTACAGGTTTTCAGGTAAAACAGGAAGATCAATTCCTGGCACGCACTCCTTCTGCTGTTCCAGTGGTAATCATTAACAGCTCAAGCAAATTCAGAAGTGCAATAGATATTAGCAATTATGTCCTCTAAGCCCAAGGCATCTACCAGAAGCACTCTGGACTTTGTGCAAATACAGACCAAAAGAACTCGGAGAGTTGGCTGCATAAGGATAAAACAGGAGGGTATATGGATCGGCATAAAGGTATTGACCAGACTGCCAAAACAGTGGACCTTGCAGTTCAAAAGTTTAAATTTATGCCTAAATCTAGATAGTCCCTATGCATCTCTTCAAAGAACTGTCTTTAAAATTAATTTTATCTGCAATTCCAGGTGAAAGTATGAGCTGTCCAAGACAGGGTACAAAATATTATCCAATGCCATCTTGTGGTAAACAAGAAAACAGTCCATGCCAACCAGCTTGGATTTAAATACATAGGGACTCTGTTGCTCCATAGTATACAAATCATGCTGAAAATGGCTGACTTGGGGGAAAAAATTCTCATAGTTAGACTGTGGGTAAGTTGTGTTATGTTAGCCATTAGAATTTGAGAATCAGCTATTTGTCCTCATCTTACAGACATGGCATTTTGTTTTCATTTCAACAATACTGCTGTGGCATTACACTCAGAATAATTTCCATCACTCCAAAACTAATGTAAAGGCAGAGATGGGATACTAACTTAGAACAGAATTGTACCTTGTATAAAAACATCCATCATTTCCCTCAACTACAGCTAAGTGCTATCAATCATGAGTTTGTTTTTAGGGCACCAGGGAACAGCTCAAAATGTCATGGTCACACAAGCCAAATCACTGTATAGCTATAAAAGGATTCTTCTGTAGCCCATTTGTTTAAAAATAGCATGGAGGTATCTTTGACCCAGCTGACCTTTAGGTGCATGCCATATCACCCTGATCACCTCACTTATAATTATGCCTGTTGAGACATCTGCCAGATGATACTGCTTCCCAAACGATGCTACTCCCCTCCCTTCTCTGTGGGGAGATTTACCCACAACACCTGTGTCAGTCTCTGCGGAGCTGCAATACAGCACTTGAATTTTGGTCCTGTGAGGAGCACTTAGAGGGACTGTTCCACAGCAAGGAGAATCAGACAGAATCATATGCTCTAAAAAAATCATCAAAAAACAAGCAAACAAACAAAAAACCACACACCCCCAAACAAACAAACCACCAAAAAAACCCCCATGGGAAAAGTCAGTTCCCATGTCTCAGTCTCAGTGTTTGGATGCCATGGCACATCCCTAGTGCAGGCAAAGGCAAGGGAAGCCACAGGGCCCCGTTGACTCCGCGGTGATTTCATCCCTCTGCTTTTGGCACCGGCCTCCCCTCATGTGCTGATTCTTCCCACATATTTTCCATCTCAGCACTGCTCATGGTGACGGCAGGAGACAGATTTGGGGCCACCCTGAACCCCACACAACCCCAGCCTGGGAGCCACTGGGGATTTCATCAGTACCATTGGTATCATCAGTATCACTGGTGAAGGGTCCAGAAGGTTAAGTCCCATGAGTGGCCAAGGGAGCCGAGGTTGTTTAGCCTGGAGAAGAAGAGGCTCAGGGATGATCTTATCCTTCTCTACAACTGCATGAAAGGAGGTTGTAGCCATGTGGGGTTCAGCCTCTTCTCCCAGGCAACCCGTGACCGAACAAGAGGACATAAACTGCACCAGGGGAAGTTCATATTAGGAAGAATTGCTTCACCAAAAGGGTGATTAAATGTTGGAATGGGCTGCCCAGGGACGTGGCACTCAGTGCCTTGGTCTAGTTGACATGGTGATGTTTGGTCACAGCTTGGATTTGATGCCCTCAGAGGGCTTTTCTAGCCTAATTGATTCTGTGACTCTTTGACTGGAAGCACCTGCCCATTAGCCACGGCCGCAGGGTCCCCTGGCAGAGGAGCTGAGGCGCGGTGACACCGCAGCGGCGGCCGCGGACCCGCGGGT
>VZRQ01005055.1:1898485-1929280 GCA_013397975.1 Machaerirhynchus nigripectus
GGCGTCGCCCGCGTCTCTACCGCCTCGCTCGGCCGCTTCCAGCCGCGGCTGCCGAAGGAGTCGGCGGAGCCGCCCTCCCGCAGCGGCGGCAAGAAGCGCCGCTTCGAGCCGCTGCTGGGCAACCTGGCGGCCGAGCGCAGCCGGCAGCTGGAGCTGCTGCGGGACATGGGCAGCAAGAAGCCGGTGCTTGACATCACTCGCGCCGTCAACAAGCAGCTGCGGCAGGAGGAAGCCGAGGCGGCCGCCGCCAACAAGGGCAAGAAGCAGTCGAAGCGGGGCAAGCGCGGCCGCCGGCAGCAGCGGCCTGGGCGCAGCGGCAAGAAGAGCGGAGGCCGGCGGCAGCCACAGCAGCAGAAGTCTGCGGGCGGTGGCACCGGCGGGGGCAGGAGAAAGAAGGCGTGAGGGACAGTGTGCAGCACGGGCTGGGGATGCCCACCGAGGCGTGGGAAGGGACTGTCGCTGCCAGCCTCCTGCCTCGTGCTTTATTCACACACGTATCTGTCAATAAATGCGTTCTGGCCTTTCTAAAATATCCTGCGTTTGGCTCTTAGCTGGTAGACAAGGAGGGCTGTGTTCTCCATCCAGGGGAAGTTGGTGTCCTGTGAAGGGGATCAGGAGCCTCGGTTCCCCCCAGGCTGGGGGTTTCACAGTGACTTTTCACAGGTAATGTTGCTTCACAGCTGGCCTGCAGCATTTCCGTCAGGACAAAAGCTGAGCAAAGCTGTCCCATTTTCAGGTAGCTGGGGCTGGGGGTGGACCGCTGACAAGACCTGGAGTTTTGATGGAATAGCAGCCACAGATCCAGTTAAAGGATGTGGCTGCTGCTCCCTGCCTTGGGCAAGTGGCCTGACGGTGGAGCTCGTGCTCCGTAAGTCAACTTCTGCCGCTCAGCTCTCTGGTATTCAGGTTCAGTTACAAAAGGAACATGGAAACTTACTGTGTGATTTATTGCAGGGCCTAAGAAACTGTACAGCTTTTCTAAAGCATTTTGTTGATTAAAAAGGAACGTCAAAGCTGGTGACCAGCCATTGAATTCAGCAGAAAAATGTTTGTATTGTACAGGTTAAAGCCTACCTTTCTTCCTGTAGTAACAGTAATCCATTATTTTTTAGAAATAATCTTACAGTGTTTACCAAGCAGTTTAAAAGCAGGTAGTAGAAATTCTCTCAGACTTCTGCCCATTACTCTTTTGAACTTTGTAGTGTCATATATACACTTGAAATAGAAAAAACCAATCTGCTGTCTCAATGTGTGGCTTAGCTACAGGGAAGATGCTGTCCCCTGGTAAGAAAGTTAGTAAAACAAGTTCCAGCAATCACAATTAAATTAGGTTTTCAAGCTTTGATGGTTTTGAGTGGTTAATGATACTGTAATGTCTCACTGCAAGTGAGTTTTTAAAAAAGCTGGGGGACTTTAGCAGTTCTCTTGTCTCCTTCTTTAGCTCTTCAGTTAGAATTCAGTAAAAAGCATCAGAAAGCAAAACCTCTCTGAAGGGGGCCCACTGAGGGCAGAAGGGGTGTATACACACCTTGGAGCTTGGATGGCATTGATGGACTGACTAGTGCCCAGCCTATGGGCCTTGCACAAGGTGTGTTCTTCGCCTCTCTGATGCTTCTTGCCCACGTGCTGAGCAGTCTGCAGCACTGCAGGCTGCTTTGGACTTGTCAGTGGAAGGAATGGTCTTGTGGACACAACCCTTTATTACCAACCCTTCAGTGTAAGTATCAAGGCCAAGCAGGGGCAACAAGCACTTGGACAGGTGGAAAAGGGTGTTAGAGAGAGACATTCCAGACCTCTGATCTTCCAGGCATTTCCATAGGGCACATCTTGTACATGTTCAGCCAGAGAGAAGGGGTTTTTTTCCCATGCATTTAGACACCTGATAAGAATTCTCTGCTGCTTACAAGGCTGTTGGTCAACTTTCTCCACCAAAATCCCATGGAGTTTATTCATTTCCAGCAGCAGTGTGGTCACCTGAGCAAACGTGCAGATGCTCCTGTGGTGTTGCCACTTTCTGGCTCTCACAAGTGGGTAAAGGTTTTGCAGCTTCATGTGGGGGCCTGAGCAGGCCACTAACCTGCTTTTCCAAGCTCAGCACCTTGAAAAATCATGAATTTTAGGCTCATCTGATCTGCTCGCAGAATCATTGAATGGTGTGGATTGGAAGAGACCTTGAAGATCGTCTAGTAAGATGTAAGAGTGTGCAAAGGCAAAATACCTTTATCTGTTAACAGTGATGCTTTTTTGTCAGAATCCAGTGTTTCCTTTGCTTACTACTGGTATACTACTCTACTGACAGCTAAGCAGCATAGCTTACAGCATCGTAAAAATTTGGTTATAAAATTTTGATCCATCCTGCACTGTAATTTACCGTAATTTCACAGAATCATATAATTGTTATGGTTGGAAGGAACCTCTGGAGATTACCTCGTCCAAGCCCCCTGCCAAGGCAGGGTTTCCTAGAGCAGGTGACACAGGAATGCACTCAGGTGGGTTCTGAATGTCTCCAGAGAGGGAGACTCTACAACCTCCCTGGGCAGCCTGTTCCAGTGCTCCGCCACCCACAATGTGAAGAAATCCTTTGTCAAGTTGAGGTGAAACTTCTTGTGTTGTAGTTTACGGCCATTCCTCCTCCTCCTCCTGTCGCTGGGCACCGCTAAAAAGAAATTTCACTAAATTTTAAACTGCTTCATGCTCAGGACCATCGCTTTTTAATTATTATTTTCACTCTGCAATTCCATTACTTTCAGTATTTTTCTGTGACAAATACTATGACACGCACTCAGTCCTAATTAGAATTTAGTCGCTCTTACTGGCATTCTGTGCTGTATATTTTAGCAACCAGGTTTTGCTTGCCTTGAAACAGGCGTGAGTGGGGTTTTGACAACGCTAGGACCGTGNGTGAGTGCGGCGGGACGGGGCGCGGGGGTCCCTCCCGGGGGTCCCTCCCGGAGCCGGCGGCGGACCGGGACCGCGGCTGGAAAGCGGAAAGCGGCGGCCGCTCCACCCCAGCGGAGCCCTGCCGTGCCCGCTCCCGCCGCTCACCGCCGGGCTCAGCTGCAGGCCCTTGGAATGGGTGCTTACGGGAGAGTTTTAGGTCGTAGTCGTTCGTCTGCTTTAGTTTTCCCCTTTTAACTATAACTTTTTTTAATTATTTTTAACATTTTAACTAGTTGTCGGTGCCCGAGCCATGGCCACACTTATTCCCAAGGTAAGACTTAATTTGTATCTCCATAATAATTCTGTAGGAGACCGTGTAACCTGGGCAGAGGGTGCAGGTAACAGGTGGGAAGGAGCAATCTAAAGGATAAGGTAAACAGCCTGTTACTTTGCAGCTGTACAGTGGTAGTGGATATTGTTGGAGAGAGTCAGTGTTCCCACATAAACCACAGTTACTCCCTCCTGTCCCCTCCCTCCCCATACCGTGGGGCAAGTTGATCTGAACTTTGCTCTGGCTGTCATCACCTGAACTATCTCAACTTTAAATCTGCTTTTGGATACACAGCTTTTACATTAGAAAAGAAACAGGAAGCGATATGGATAAAAGGTAGCTTTTCACAAAGGTCTGTGTTGGCCTGGAGAATAAAATCTCCATAGGCTTTTAATACAGTCGGTCCCAAGAACACAGCTCACTTAGGCCAGGATTGTGGACTATGAGCAGGGGAGCTCCGCTGAGTAACCCAAGTCTCCCTGGGAGGTGTNGTGTGTCGGGAGCGGGGCCGGGCAGCGGCGCTCTCCCGGGAGGAGGCGCTGCCGCCCGCCCGGCCCCGGTCCCGGCCCTGTCCCGGGCCGCGACCCCGTCCGTGCCCAGATCCGGGCGATGGCGGCGGGGCGGGCGCGGGTGTCCCGCTTGCTGCGGCANTAACTATACCTTTTTTTAATTATTTTTAACATTTTAACTAGTTGTCGGTGCCCGAGCCATGGCCACACTTATTCCCAAGGTAAGACTTAATTTGTATCTCCATAATAATTCTGTAGGAGACCGTGTAACCTGGGCAGAGGGTGCAGGTAACAGGTGGGAAGGAGCAATCTAAAGGATAAGGTAAACAGCCTGTTACTTTGCAGCTGTACAGTGGTAGTGGATATTGTTGGAGAGAGTCAGTGTTCCCACATAAACCACAGTTACTCCCTCCTGTCCCCTCCCTCCCCATACCGTGGGGCAAGTTGATCTGAACTTTGCTCTGGCTGTCATCACCTGAACTATCTCAACTTTAAATCTGCTTTTGGATACACAGCTTTTACATTAGAAAAGAAACAGGAAGCGATATGGATAAAAGGTAGCTTTTCACAAAGGTCTGTGTTGGCCTGGAGAATAAAATCTCCATAGGCTTTTAATACAGTCGGTCCCAAGAACACAGCTCACTTAGGCCAGGATTGTGGACTATGAGCAGGGGAGCTGCGCTGAGTAACCCAAGTGTCCCTGGGAGGTGTCTCTGTTTGCATGGACTGTAGGGAGGCTAGGAGAATAACTATCGGTCAGCCTCCAGCTAGTTGGTGAGTCTCCAGATCCACTAAAAATTAGTGGTTTGGACCATAATTTCAGTAATACGTAACTCTGAGTAGTGTGGTTTCATATGCTTAAAACACTGCTTAAAGAATCGGCATTGTCATTTTACATATGGAAAAGCTATTTATATGTTCATTTACTTGTTTTTGCCCAAGACCATCATACAGCAGGACAATCGTGCAGCTGAGAAATAGCATCTCATTCTTTTGCTTGTCTACTTGATGGCCTCCTCAGTCAATTCAAACTAAACTCTTGCTGAACAGAAGCCTGAGTTAAGAACCCTCTCTGAAAATTTTAGGCTGCAGTAGAGTCTATAGTGTAACAAGATGATATCAATTCAGTAAATCTCTAAATAGTGGGAATTGATTGAACAGTGGCTATAGCTGAAAAAAAAGTTCTTTGTGTTTCTTGGCAGTGTTCGAGGACATAGTGCAATTTTGTGTAATATTTTTGAATTTGAATCAGTAAAATTTGCCCTGAAAGTTAAGTTTGGTTCAAGAATGTAACAGCAGGGCATCTATTATACTGTCAGAAAGCAAGAGAGTAAATGGTTTGGACATGTCCTTAGCCTGTCAAATTAATGACTGAAAGTACAGCGGACTCCAGCTCCAGGAGAGGTCAAACATGTACAGCCTGGCAAGAGGTGGCAATGAAAGAGCTGATAGCAGCTGGCCTGTGCTTGAATAGAAAGTACATAAAAGATTTTAATACATCTATCTGTTACCGTTGTGGGTCAGTGCTTCAGTGCACCCCAGAGTGTTTGTAAGACTCATTATCATGGCTTCACTCATTGGATCGGAATCCAAATTGCATATTTTCAATTAATATAGCAGACGTAAGGCATGACTTCAGCAGGAAGAGCAGAATGCTTCACTTAATCTTTTTTTGGAGAAGAATGGGCAATTTCAGTTGATGTAGTTTGCTTCACTCTGTGGCAAAATCAGGAAATTGTGGCAAAATCAGGAATTGTGGCAAAATCACCAGAAATTGAGTTTTGTGATAATTCATGCAAAAATGACATGGCAGAGAGAGCTTGTGACTGAAATACTGTCCTTATAAATATCTTTTCTTCTAAGTAAAGTTAATAGTAACACACTGATTTGTATTTATTATTAGCAGTGCATGCAGTCATTTTCTAGCAAGTAATCCAGTTTCACCTGCAAGTTCAGGACTAGGCAGAAGTAAAAAGAAGTGTAAACACTTGTTAGTGTTGCTCCCATGCATACAAAAGGTGTTCTCTATCCAGGTGCATACAGAGTTTGTCTTTTTTAAGACAAATTCATTCTCATGAATTTGTCTTAAATGTTGTTCTGAACGTTATCATGTCACCCCTACACATTTCTAGCACCTCTCAGCTTGTATGTAGCAGCTGTATGCATGCTCTACACACACGCAGTTGTACTTGTTGTGTGCTGTTCTGGTCTGTGTAGACTGCAAACAAACTCTCTTGGAACCTTCCTGCTAATTTATTCCGTTTTTATAAGCAATACTTAATTCTTGAAAGAACTTGAAAAAACTTACTTGTTTTGTTGAATTATATGAGTCCGAACAAGTACTTGGATCATTTCGTCTCACAAACGACAAAGGATGAAATGGGTAACTGTTATCCAGGCAAGATGAGATGACCTGTGCAAATATATTAGTGATTCTAAAAGCAAGGGAATCTGTCAACTCTTTAGTTGAGAAACAGATTTAAATCACTTTTTGTTCCCTAATTCTGCTTTATTTCCATTCCAGCCCCTGAACGGCCCACCCTGGGGAATACAGACTATGCATTTGAGGTAGGTTTAATAATAAAATATTTTTCATTTAGAAGTCATATAAACAATACTTCTTGACAAATACGGCATTTAAAAAATATTTACATTATTAAATATTTATATTTCACTTTGAGTGAGTAGGGCCAGATGCCACTTTTGTCGAGAAAAAAATGTTCTTTTTTTTTTTTGTAGATGGCCATTTCGAACATCCGCTATGGAGAAGGAGTTACAAGAGAGATTGGCATGGTAAGCTGCCATGGTGTGAGTCCATCACTGGTGAAAAGTTATTTTCTAAAGGGCTGCCAGTGCTATCAATCCACTTAATAAAGGAAAGCTTACATATGGTGTGTCTGAATCTCCACTGCTTTGCAGTTATGTGTGGTCCTATGTACCGGTGTAAAAAAAGGTTGCAACATACTGTTGGTTACAGAACAGAAGCATGGTGCATCAGTGCTGCTGTGGTATGAGTACCTGAAATGCAGCTCAGGGGATAACTGGGTCACTGATAATTTGCTAGAATTATGCAGCAATATTTTTCTCTGACAGGGAATTTAATTCAGAAAGTTTTCAATCCTGGTGGCTCACCAGGATTTTATCAAGATCACTTTCACCTTTCCAGTGCTCATTAAAATAAATCAGGGACTTTCTGTTAAGTTACCTAGATATTCATTCAGCTCTCAGTTTGCCCTGTGTAAATGTAGACTTTTTGTTTCAGCAGTGTGAGATGGTTCACCTGAGTACATTGTTCCAGTATACTTTTATCGCTGGGTTTTTCATTTATCATTTTTCCTCCTTTCTTGGCATTTCTAGCATTAATAGACCTCTTTTTTATTTGGAAATTTGTAAAGTAAGATTATAGTCAGACAGTAAATGAAATTAGACAGAACCTGTCTTTAAACAGCACTAGAATTATTTATACATATTATATAGCTATCGTGACAATTAATTTAGCTAAGGTTAGGAAATTGCATTATTTTTCTTCCTTTTGCCACCTCATTTTGATTTTTCATCAATAAATTAATAGTATTGCATTTTCAAAATTTTAATGCTGTGCTTTGGTAGGCAATTAGTGGAGACAACCTCTGAAAAAGCCTTTTTTATTCTTCCGGGAACTGAGGAAAAAATATTTTTAAAACTATTTTACATTTTACTGTCATTTAAAGTGGTTGCATGTGCTTCAACAACTTTAGTTTTCTTCTATCGTAAGACTTCAACTATATAAATTTGGTAGCTTTAAACTTTATTCTGCTTTCTGTATTCTACATGTGTGGTTAATGCTCTTTTTCTTCAGCTGATACGGTTTTAAAAATTTTACAGTAACCAACAATTTTTAAGTCAGGGTTTTATTATTATCAAATGGTTGAGTTGATTTGGATTAGTGTTTAGATAGTGAGGTGTATGATTTTATACCAGTTGTTTGTTTTTTTGATTCATTATTGTAGGACCTGCAGAATCTTGGTGCTAGAAGAGTTTGTTTGATGACAGATAAAAACCTATCCAAACTCCCTCCTGTAAACGCAGTATTGAATTCCTTGGCAAAATATGGTATAAACTTTCAAATGTATGATAATGTCCGTGTGGAGCCAACAGACCAAAGGTACAATTTACTTCTGACAGTGCACTTCTCCAAGTAGTGCCTAGGCCTTCACAGGATTCCATATGGCTCTTTAAACATCTCCTTTTGGCCTGCATGCTGGTCTTAATAGTTTCCCTGTTGTACTGGTTTTATCCTGACTAACTGGAAAATCTTTCTTGTGTTGCAAGTTTCCTGGATGCCATTCAGTTTGCTAAAAAGGGAGAGTTCGATGCCTATGTTGCTGTTGGTGGTGGGTCTGTAATGGACACCTGTAAAGCTGCCAACCTGTATGCGGCCAGCCCTTCATCAGAATTCCTGGATTATGTCAATGCTCCTATTGGGAAAGGGAAGCCTGTCACTGTGCCCCTCAAGCCACTTATTGCAGGTAAAGCATGAGGAGGGCGTGTGGAGAGTTGGGGCGAGGGGAAGGTGAGTCATTCTACACTCTCTGATATTTCTACTGAAATAGTAGAACCTGACTGTTTCAGCTCCCTTTGGGCTTACTTCTCCTCTAGTTGTATTCAGCAGGAATTTTGCTGTTTACTTCAGTGGAGGTAAAATCTAAGGTTTTGTCATTACTTTGTCTTGCTTAGCTCAGATAGACTCCTTTACTGAGAAAAGAGATCAAAGTAGCAGTTTTCCTTTGATCAGTTGGCTTTGGATCAGGGATACCTCCAAGATTTCCTGGGTCTTGTATTTTTGGTGGTGTTACAATTGTGGTTTTATTATTTATTTTGCAATATTGTATGTTGCTTATTATTTGTTGTTACCCCCATTCTTCCTTTTAAGTTCCTACAACATCTGGCACTGGAAGTGAAACCACTGGTGTTGCCATTTTTGACTTCAAAGAACTGAAAGTTAAAACCGGTGAGGTTTTGGTGTTTTGTTTTGGGGTTTTTTTGTTTGTTTAGTGGGGTTTTTTGCATGTTATTCAAGACAATTGCTTTTTCAATTTCTTTGTTATTTCCTTGCCTTGAAAGGAAAGGATACTGCATGTCATTTCAGGTGTCATTTTGTTTGATTCAACTGCCACAGGCAAATTTTAAAAGCTTAAACGTTTCCTCCTTGAATTAAATTTATAGCATATTAACATAATGAAATACCTATGTAATACAGTGGATTATAGTTCGAAGGCAAAACGGGAAACTAAAATCTTTCAAGTCCTTAAATGGCAGAAAATGTTAATTGCAAAGGAAATTTGTACTTATATTCAGGGTCAACCAACTGTTCCTTATTTCCTCTCTATTTTTCTTTCTACTTTTAAGACTTCTGTTTCTTTGTTGTGTAATTGCAACCAAATGTTCCTTTTCCTGACTTTGGAAACCTCAGGCCTGGGATGCTGTGCAAGTGAGGGGCACTGTCTTCCTTTGGCCTTTTCATCACTGGCAAATAAAAGATTAAGGCTAAAATGTCATCTTGAGCTTCATAACTGTTTTAAGGTTTTGCTTCTAAACATGTGGATTTTATATGCCACACAGTCTGCAGAACTTGGGACCCAGATGGGTGTGCTAAGGGGGTTTTACAATAGCTCAAGAGTTTTCTAGTCTATACGTAGTCAGTCAGTCTGTGTCTGTCTGTCTGTCTGTCTCTCTCAAAGCTGCATCTGTGCGCCCTTAACCAAAATGCAAGGACATGGTTATTACAGATGCTGAAGACAGCAATTGGCAATAGCAATTGATTGTAGATACAAACCAGTTTTGCCCTCTGACTGTCCACAGACATTTTGCAAGGCTGCTCAGGGAGGGTTGCAAACAGAGAGAGAACATTGTGTGGTATAATCCATGTCAGGCCAAAGTCTCAAATTGTGTAACTCTCTTAGAGAGACTTCATCATCAGTAAGCCTTACATTCATAGATACTCTCTACCCTCCCTTCTCTCTCTTTGCTTTTATATTCATAGTTTCAATAATTTTTTCCCTCCTTACTGTCATGTTTTGAACATTAAGCTTATCTTGTCCTATTTTGTTGTGAAAAATCTTGAATCTATTTTCCTCCCTTTACACATTGCAGGTATTGCTTCGAGAGCCATTAAACCAACACTGGGCATCATTGATCCTTTACACACACTGTCTATGCCTGAACGAATAGTGGCCAACTGTGGCTTTGATGTGCTCTGGTGAGTTTTCTGCCTAGGCTAGTACTTGAGTTTATTTATTCATATTTTTACTACAATGATTATAGAAAAATATCTTTTGAGAGCAGAAAAAGCTGATCTTTTTTTCTCTGTTTGCTGTGCTTGTTAAGCTGAGCTCTCTCATACTTTCCTCTTACTTAGTTTGACTGCCTCCCTCAGAATGTACAAAAATTAATCCTGCATTTGCAGAAATTTGAATGTTTTTGCAGTGCACTGGAGAAACTGTTTGCTTTCAGAATAGTTGTTTTCAGGGAAGAGTCCAGGTGCCTCTTTTTAAGAGCTCATGGAGAAAGATGATTAATCACAGTTGTAATAGCATTTATCATGTATCACAGACGTGGCAGGGAGTAGAGAACAAGAATTTTCTAACAAAAGCCATGATGTGTCAATAAAAGTTTGTAAAAGCTTCTGAGATGCTGGCAGGTCTTCGCCCAGCTATGGTCATCTTTGGAACCAGTCTCATAGTTTACTTTTCACTTGGCACAAAATTTTCTTTGTCTTAAACCTACAGCTTAACTGCCCAAAATGCATTGACATGTCTATTTGGAGAGCCAGAGCTTGGTTTGCTTCTAAGTGCTATGTATATTAAAGTAATAGATGTGTAATGAAATTGTGATTTCTCAAGCTTGGTGAAGGACCCTGGACTGCAAAGTCTGTAAAGGAAAAAAGGCATTTGTTCATCAATGAAAATGATTTGTCTGTGGTTTTGTTCACCTAAATGGAGCCATGTATGCAGTGCCCCTTCTTTATGTAGTCAGATTCATGAGTATCTGGGATTCATGAGTATCTGGGATTCATGAGTATCTGGGAGATGAGATTTGGCATTTCCACTTAGCTTAAATATCATACCCATAATTTTTTCAAGATCAGTATTTCTAAAAGAAAAGTACCTTATGAAGCTTCCAATGCTAAAGCCTCTTATGGTTCCTGTCCTACGCAAAGGAAATGCACTCATTGCACACGTACAGTGGAAAACACTACAGGTGCCAGTGCATCAAACCAGGCTTTTAGCACGGTGTGAGCTGATAGAAAGGGACTGTGTTTAGATGGCCTTCTGTTTTTGCTGGAAAGGGAAGTGCTCTGGAGGTGCTCACCCAGCATTCTTCCAGTTGTCTGTGAGATTGTATTTCTTGTTTCAGCAGCTGTTGAACACCAGAAATAAATACGAACCTGCATTCAAAGGACAGCAGGGCAGTAAAATGGAGCTCTCCCCCTTAAATAATTCATTTCTTACCTTTCTGTTAGCCATGCCCTGGAATCATACACCGCTCTCCCTTACAACGAGCGCAGTCCCTGCCCTTCCAATCCCATCAACCGCCCAGCCTACCAAGGCAGCAACCCCGTCAGCGACGTCTGGGCTCTTCACGCTCTGCGCATTGTCGCCAAATATTTGAAAAGGTAACCCCTTTAACAGCCATCTCCCATGAGGTGTGTTCAGTCTTCAGTCCCCTAAAAGGGATGCTTGCAAGAATGTAAATTTTAGGCTAGAATAAGGCAAGCTGCAACATTAAGCTTCTGTTTTCTACCCTGGATTTTTCTTAAATAAAGCAAAATGTTTTTCAAATAAAATTCAAAGTAGAATTGGGATTAGTAATTTGTCTTGAGGAGGTAGCTTTATAATGCCTCTGTGAATCTGTTTTGGAAGACCTCAGTTAAAGGTATTTCAAGCTGTTCAGTGATAATGAGAGCAGCATTTACAAATTTTTCAAGAGTCTCCTTTCTGTGACAGTATAAGGGGAATATGTAACAAACTGAATAAAATACTGCTGATGTTATTTCTGTGGAAATTAAGATACTTACGCGTCCATCAAGAAGGTAATGACTTGCACTTATGAATGTGCAAAATGATGCATTTATTGCAAACCTGCTCAGTCTTAGGAGACCTTCAGTTTAGAATAGGTATTGACTTAGCTGGGAGTTGGTTTTGATCCCTGTCAATAAAGTTATAGCCTCTTTACAGCTTTTGCATACCATGTGCACTTCTATTAAAGATCAATGTGGGGCTTTTTGTAAAAGACTTTTCACAGTACCTAGCAAGTCAAAATAGTTGGGTTTTGTTCCTTTGGAATCTATTCATGAGACTTTTCCTCCTTTTTGTCAAACTACACAAGGAGCCTGAGGCATAGGTAGGCAAGGCATCCTGTCTTCTTCCCACACAGGTGGTGGAGTCTAGAGCACCAGAAAATGAGATGGTGACAAAGCTGCAGTGATCCTGGAGCCATAAAAGAATTACCAAAGCTCCTAAGTAGAATTTTTTAATTCACCACAGAGGTGAATATGGTTAAATTAACTCTATTTACTTCTTTTTTGGAAAAATGAAAGGAAGCTTGCCCTTCGCTGAACCGGTATGATCTACTTAAGTGATCCAGATGCAGGATTGTTCTTTTACCAAAGTGTGACTTGATTCCATTTCCAGCATGTTTATCTCAGTTTATCTTTAAGATTTGTTGTATATCTGTCCCTAAAGAAGCCCCCTCTCCCTTCTCCCTCCTGAATCACCACTCTGTCTGTGATTTCATTGGTACCATTTGCCTCCACGGTGCACAGAGCCATCAGAAACCCTGAAGACCGTGAAGCAAGAGCCAACATGCACCTGGCAAGTGCTTTTGCTGGTATTGGCTTTGGCAATGCTGGTGTTCATCTCTGGTGAGTACAGAGAAGTAGTAACCCCATCTGAGGTCAGCTTATAGCTAGTGTTTGTTTCAGATTATCGAAGATGTTGCTGCCTTTGTTGTTGAATGTATGCTAAGGGATTGTAGCCTGGCCTGTGATGCTGAAGGACCTGTGTGTTGTGACAAGCTGATGGGCTCTTGGCATTTATGTGTGTAAGGATTATGTATTCTGGGTTGTGATACTCAAAACCAGTCACGTGAAAATCACAAAACAGCCTTCTTTACCTTCCTTGGTAGTAAAAACAAGAGTAAAAAATGTCAACTACATTTAAAATGTTAGATTTCATGCCAGCTGTTCCGCAGTGAGACAGCAGTGATGTAATCCTGAGCTTTTCCTGAACCAATGCAATTATCTGGAAGTTTGTCTGTGGGGCAGGCAACCAGCAGTCTTAAAAGAGCTGTAATTAATATTGCAAGGCAATATAGTTTCATTTGGATGAAAATCTCAAAGAAGGAAAGCCTGAAAGTGAATTGTGTGCAGAAGTTATTAGCAGTCATTGTCTTCAGAGACCTTCCTTTCATTCCTTTTCTTTGAGCAAGTCTACTCTTCTAATTATACCTTAAAATTAAAGTTTATTTTTCTCAGGCAGTGTGAACACATAGGTATGTAGATTATGATATTTTTGGCATATCTGTATTACTTCAGGAACTGAACGTCTTTCAGTCCAGTCAGTGAAGTAATATAACTTCACACTCACAAAGTAAGGAGGTGCTGTTTTTCACAGCTGGGTCCCTGAGGTGCAGAGGGATGAGGGGTGTCTGTACCTAGTATCCACACCATGCCTGTCAATACCTTCTGAGTATCTGTACTGAAGAGACTTGCATACTGAAAACTGACCACACAAGGGACTGAACACAAATTCTCCAAATACCTGGAGAGCTGCCCTAACCACTCTCTCTCTGCTCTCTGTTCCAGCCATGGAATGTCTTACCCTATTTCTGGTTTGGTGAAAACTTATAAACCAAAGGACTATAATGTGGATCACTCTTTAGTGGTAAAACTTGTTTATTTTTGGGTTTTTATCATACATTGCAATTATCTATTATCTGTCATTAATGAGCATTTAAGTCCAATGAAGTTAAAAGTACATGTCCTGTTGATGTGTTTTATTCTTTTTTTCTTTTTTTTTTTTCCCCCCAGCCACATGGCCTTTCTGTGGTGCTGACATCCCCAGCAGTGTTTGCTTTCACAGCACAGATACATCCTGAGCGGCATTTAGAAGCTGCAGAGATTCTAGGTAGGAATCTCTATGGGTACATTTCTCATGTACAAATGGAATTCTTTCCAAAATGATGGTTTGGGATTAAAAAAAAAAAAATGTATGCAAGCAGTTGTCATTGGTTGTTAGGAGGGGTTTAAGTTTAAAAAATGAGATTCTGGAGTTACATGTAATACAAATTAGACAGAATAATGCTGAATTTTGATACTGAATGATGTGATTAGAGGAGCAAGCTGGAGAAATCTGATACTTGGCCAGGAAACTGGACAACTGAAATTAGTAGAGGTCAGTTACAAATCAAACAAGAGTAGCTGTGATTGACACAACTCCTGGTGCTTTATGGAGAGTAGTTACCATAAAGTGAACTAGTACTCAAGGGCATTTGTTAGCTAAAGGAGGGATTTTTCTGAACAAATTCCTTGCTGTGGCAAGGAATTAGAACAGTGATATTCTGAATCACTCCTGCTCTTTTTCCGTGGCACACAGCTGTGGGTTTTGGTCTTTCTAATGTAGGCCTAAGCTTGCTTGTAGATTTTGGAATTTCTCAGTGGCTGATGTCAAGGAAAAGTTTTTCTGGAGTAGCTCTTCTGTGGACACATATAATGGCTGAGAAGAGATTAATGAACCAAGTGGCCTTTTCTGCTTTTTAGCAGAATAAAAGTGAATGCTGCAAGCTGACACTCATTTAAAGGTTATTTTCTCATACAGTGCCTTGTTATGTGTGCAATCCATCACCAAAGGGTGTCCTAAGAGAAAGGATAGCTCTTTAGTGCGCCCCCAGCATGACTGTGTGTAATAAACCAGCTTCCAGTGATGTAATGTCAGAGCTGTTAGCAGTCTAGCTGTGACAGCATGGCTCTGCAGTGAGCTAATTTATTTACTTCTAAGGTCGGGGTTTCTGTCGGCACTGGGTTCTGTGTCATGGCTAAACTGCTGCTAATACCCATGCTGGCTAAGGAGCAGTCACAGCACATGCACAGCAGTGCAGGGAGTGGAGAAAAAGTGGTTAGGCCAACTCTCCTGGTGTTTGGGAAATTTGTGTTCAGTGCCTTGTGTGGCCAGCCTTCTGTATGCAAGTCACAGCAATCCAGTCACATGTATGACTTGCTTGTGTAAGTAATCTGAAAGCATTGGGGATTTCAAGAAAGAGTGGGACATTTATATAGACAATGAAAATATCACAGTATTTTAAAGAGGATGTAAAACAACATGGTCAGAAAAACTACATTGGGTGAGAGTTCTGTTTATTTCATAAGCAGTCTGTGAGGTTGTTCAGGCTTCCTCTAAAGTATGCTGTCCTGCCTATGGTCAAAACCAAAGCACAAACCTAGTTGGAATCATATACTAAGCTAATAAATGTCTGTGTTCCTACAGCAGTAACACACAACTAAAATTAGATGAAGAAAATGTGTCTGGATAACTGGTCAGCACAGCAAATCCAAAAAGTTCAGCTCTGGCTCTTGATTTTAAAACAAGAGACAAAAAAAGAAAGAAAGAAAAGCAATTCCTTTGGGTCTTATGGTATTAACTGCTGCCATAAATTCTGTCTCTAAAAGTTCTGTTAATTTTCTCAGTAGAAATTTTAACTACGTCATTGTGTGCCTTGCTATAAAGGGACTCTGCTGAAACCATGTCACGTGGAATTGAATTTATTAATTCCCATCTGGGGTGTTTACTTCTGAGTCTGGTCCAAAGTCCAACTGACTACAGTAGCTGATTCAAATCTGTCATGTTGCCAAATGCAATGACTAAGAAGGTATTTTATGGCATGAAGCAGATTACTAAACAGTTATGCTGTGTGTATGTACAGCTGTCAATTTGGATACAGCCAGAAAAAGCTTAATACTTCCCTGGGTGGATTCTAAAACAGTTGAAATAGGTGTGCATGTGCCCAGAAATTTTCTAAGTGCAATCAAAGACTGCTGTATCTTTTAGGTTGAGCAAAAAGAAAGTACTAGAACTCTAGCAATATTTTAAAACTGCCAATCACATTTACTGTCATGTTTTACCCTCCTCCCTTCCCCTTTTACTTTAATATCTGAAGATAGTGGGTTTATGTCCTAGTTACCCCTCCACAGCAAAACCCAGGATAAACTCAGACTTCGTGGCATAGTCCCAATAGCACAAGACTTCGTACAAGACTGTCATATCTTATTTATCAGTTTCTCCCAGACATTATTTGCTGCATTACTGCCAGTCTTACTACCTGAATATCTGAGCTCTTCAAGTGAGCTTGTAGGTCTCCTGTTCACTTAACTCCCTTTGAATGTTACACTGAGCTGCGTGAGGATCACAGAAAATATTTTTCCTGTAGCTATGTATTGCCTTTACTCATCTCCCAGTATGGCACATGGACCTAACATAGTTCTGGTGTAACATCATTGAGGTTACACAGAGAACCAATTTAGCTCGGGTTACTTTGAAAGAAATCATGTGGAGGAACTTTGGTCTCCTGTCTGGACATACTTTTATTATTACTTTTCAGTAAGTCCTGAACATTTATTGAAGAAGGGGACACAAGCTATTCTGTAAGAAATATTTGTAATCTTTAATTTTATATTGATGTTTTCATTACTGTTCAGTAGGTGTTTCAAAGAGAGGAGTTCCTCCTCATCAGTTCTTCAGTACCCTACACAAGTCAGCACATATTCAAACAGCAATAAATTTAGAATTTATTCAACCCCCTGAACGCTGCCCTGCCACCTCCTGCCTTTTTCAGCCTACGTGCTGGAGTCCTCTCTGTGAACGTGTAATTGAACTGAACAGTCCTCTAGATGTCAGCAAACTCAAGGCCTTAAAATGAAGTTAACATTTGGCACACTGTCCATACAAATACATACCACTGACGTTCTTACGTTAGCTTCTTTCCTCCCAACAGTTAGTCAGACTGAAAAGTGCTTCTGCCTGTAAGCACGGAGGGAAAGGAAGTTAACCTCACGTGGCAGTCAGTCTTTTTGGCAGCAGTTAGCCTGCTTCTGATCTTGTTGTATTTCACCTTTCACAAACTATTCCAACTGTAAAATGAAGACTTATTCCTCTTTTTATTCATGTTGCTTTTAGGGCAGTGGCTGTTATGTATGGATATGTATTCAGCTGATATTATGATTAAATTAAGTCCAGGACAGGCTTCCTCTGCTCTCTCCACCCTACAGTCAAGGCATTATGTCTTATTTTAGGAGCTGACATCCGCACTGCCAGAATCAAAGATGCGGGGCTTATTTTGGCAGACACACTCCGGAAATTCCTATTTGATCTGAATGTTGATGATGGCTTAGCTGCAATTGGTTATTCCAAAGCAGACATCCCTGCATTAGTCAAAGGCACTCTGCCTCAGGTAAGACAGAGAGCAAAACAATTTTTCTTGACAAATAAAATAGAACAGATTTTGGAAAAAACAGAAGTGCTTCTTTTCAAGCAAGTTTTATTTCTATTCCTACACGAAAACTATTTAAATGGAGAAAATTATGGATAGTCAACTGTATTTTGTTTCACTCCACAGTTTAGGTTTTTCTTTTCAGTGGGATGGAGTGCATGCTGCAGTTTTCACATGGATTCAGAAAAAATGGCTAAGTGTTTGGTTTGGGATTTTTTTTAATGTTGCAGTTTTTAAAAAGAGGATGTTTTTTATAGGCCTTTGATCTTCGTAGTAGATAGTGCTTTTTCATAACTACCTCTCTTAATTATGTATGCAGGTGGTCTATAGATAAAGCCTTAATAAGAAGTGCTATCTGGTAAGAATGACCAAACTCACTTTGCATTAAACTTTCCATGTTGAGAAGTTGCATTTTTCTTCGCAGATGGCTTTTTTGTTCCACTGACCCCCATCAGAATTTGAAATAAGGTCCCCTGGGATGATAAAGATTAAACTTGTAATACCCTTTATTGTTTCAGTGCTTACAAAGACACTGCAAAAAGCAACACACCACTCTTAAAGCAAAATCCAGTGTCTTCCTTATAAAAAGACAGTTTGATTCAAATGCTATGGACCTAGTATTTGTTTTCAACCAAGTTGCATGGGAAATATATACTACAGAGAAAGTGAAAGTTTTGTAGGCCAAAAGGTTATTCACTTTTTACAGCAGATCCTGTATAGTCCTTCTCATTCATTAATCTCAGAGCAACTCAGAACAGTTACATTAACAGTAAATATTAATATTCCTGTTTTATACCTGAGAAAGTGACACAAAGGTGCAACTATATAAGATCACACGCAGCAGAGCAGTGGCAAAGCCAGGAAGAAAACTAAGGTCTTTGAGCACCCATCAAGTAGGTTATGCATGTACATTGCTATGGTGCATTTGGAGGGGTTTTTTTTGATGAACATGTTTCTTTAAAACAATCACTGAATGCAAGTTTTGCATAGCTGGGGGAGGGTTCTTCACCAAAAGATGTTGAAGGGTTTTTCTGTCATCTTATGGCATTGGTGATTAATTGTACTGTGTGAAATGAGATGACCTAATAATTTCTCAACCCTTATTTTTTTATGTGAGATGTAACATGATGAAAATGTATCAGTGTTCCATAATAGTATGTTAATAACCACAGGGTTAATCCATACAGTTAATTTTTTGGTATCATTTTTTTGCCTTTCATCTTGCAGCAGGTTTGCTTTGTAATAAAACGGCCCATTCACATTAGCAAAGCAATGTGGTGCAGTGGCGATAGCACTAAAATGTTTGCAAAGTATATTCCATGCTCTGAAGTGCAGGCTGCAGGGAAAAAAGTAATCTGACTGTTGGGATTTGGGGTGGGAGCTCTGTTGGAACAGACATCTGTGCTTGAAGTTAAAAGAGAATTTTATTTTCCTTCCTAAGTGAGTCTATTGAAATTTATCTTATTTACAGACAGCAGTGATTCTAGCAAAGAAGGTGCTGTCTCAAGGTTCAAAGTGGCTGGCCCTGTGGTGGTGTTTGAGAGGAGATGGGGGCACTGAAAATGAGAGATGGTGGAAGGGCTGTTCTCTGTCACCCACCCCCTGCAGACGTCCCAGAGGCAGCTACAATGGGGCTGAGCCAGCAATGAGTCCTGAGCTGCTCAGTTTGGCACAAGACCAGAATGCACTGAGTCAGACTGAGGGAGCTTGGGCCTTGCTGTCTGGGCACCAGCAAATATCAGCAAGCTTGTGCAGAGGTGGTGCTGGTGCCTCTGTGTCGAGGCATACGGGAGGAGCATCCACGGGAGGAGCATCCGTTGGCAGCCTTCTGTCGACAGAGCAGGGAAATGCTCCAGTCTGTCAGGCTGTCAGGCTGGCTGTCTCCTGTCACCCAGTGTGATTTTACAGATAACTCTGGATGTCTCGGTGCACAGAGCTGCAAAACTGGCTTTGGCCCAAAATGTCCTAATATAAGCCTGATGAATTTATGAATACTTGAGCACTGTGTTATTATATTATGCATATTATGAGTCTGAAAAAAACAACACGCTTTTGCCCCAGTGCTATTTCAATTTTCCTCTTGGTTTCAAAAGTGCATAGAAGAATCTTAGCCTTCTCTTTGGCTGGATCTCTGTGTGTAGCAGCACTGGTCAGGGATGGGGGAAGAGGTACCATTTGATTGCTACATATGCACCAGTAGAGCTTGTTCTGTAGCTAAAATTATGCACACAGAGCTGCACTTTTCAGACTCCTCACAAGCCACGCTAACCATGATTATGAACTGTGAATACCTCACAGCTGGCTTCCTCACCACGCTAGACCACTGTTTCACGTTGATTTTGCAGTGTGGTGGCCTTGCTTGCTGGGTAACCACATCCAGCCTGCCCGCAGATCGCATCCCGCGGCTGGGGGGAAGTGCAGCGGCTGCAGCCTTGTGCTGTGCCATCGCCCTGGGCAGCGGGGTGTGCTCCACTCCCAAGGGGCTCCGCTGAGCCTCCCGCCCAGCCAGGGCGCTGGGGGAGCCCCTTCCCCTGCATCCCACTCCGTGCCTGAGGCCAGGACCTTGCCAGTGATATCCACTGTCTCACATCTGAAAAAAGGGGGGAAAGTTTAAAGCTGGAGGGCAGCATCTTCCACAAGGGAGATGTTGGAACAGGTTGCAGCAGAAGAAACTCTCTCTTGGGCACACCTCACCTAAAGATAATGTGTTCCTAGTGTAGGCCTGGACTCTGTCTTTGCAGACATTTCTAACTCTCTGCAGTATTTCAATAAATGTTAAAATCGTTGGTTGTTGAAAACATGGAAGTTCTAATCATAACCAGTATGAGTACACTGATCTGAGGCCCTTTCAGCTGAATGTTTCTGCAGTAACTGGGTACCTACACTAACACAGCCCCTCATCCTCAGTAGCACGGGGCTTTTCCAATTTGCAGCCCTGCCTTTGTGGATATTTTGTCAAGCAGAGCAGTAAAGCACATACCTGAGTTTCATTTCAGTCAGCAGGGCTTTAGCACCTGAAAATTCAGTTGAATCAGTGTCCAAATGAAGACTGACTACAGCTACTTTCTGTTCTGACTCGGAGGTGTGGGGCTGTGTATTAGGCAGTTTCATACTGTCCCTTGCTGTGTCTTTTTTAGAGTCTGACTTAAAAGTGCTGTTTATTCTCCCCATTTACAGCAGCTCCTGGACCTTGAGAGATGTTGTGTTTTGAAAGTCTTGGTCCCTAAAACTCTTAACTCCTAGTTCAGTGCTCGCAAATGAATTTTAAAATGGACTGTATTCCCAGGATAATGTCCTCCAGTGTACTGACATCTGTGATGGAAAAGGCCCATGTTTGCAGTGCTTGACTCTGCAACTGAACAGCATTCTCATCTTGCTTCTGTGTATTTGATTATAGGAAATTTTAGCCAATACATTCTTGAAAGTACAGTACAGTTGATGATGCTTCAACCCTAATTACTTGATTACTTCTTTGCAAAACTTTGTTATTCTCTGTGAAGGATGTTAGTACAGAGACACATAGTTCAGCTACTGTTTGGTTACTTTTATTGGTATCCATTTATAATCCAGTTTTTCTTCCATCTTACAGGAGAGAGTGACTAAACTATCACCACGTCCCCAAACAGAAGAAGACTTATCTGCTCTCTTTGAAGCTTCCATGAAACTTTATTAGCTTAAACATTTTGTTCTGGAAAGTGGGGTCTATTCTAACACAGAGGCAGTTTCTCATAGATACGGGACTGAACTTGTTTAGAGCATGGAAAAATTTGGGTACCTTTGGCTTCTGTTCCATTGTACACTGCCAAAAGGTCACGTAATTCATCTTTAACTAAACAGTGCTTTGAAGTGAGGACTTGACCGTGGTTTCTTTCTTGCTCAGTAGTCAGTGGTATTGACTTGCATAAAAGCTGGAGCAGATTTCTTGCATTACTGAAGGCTTTTTTGTGCTTTAGAGGTGGTCAAAGGTGGAAAAATTAAGGGATAATTCAAACCATTTTGCAAATTATGCTTCTATTTAAATTATCCATTATTCTGTTTTAAAAAGTCGTGCTAGCTAAGAAATAATGAAGGTCATTTATAGTTAGGGAGGGGAAGTTCCCTGCAGAAAATATCAGCTTACTGTATTCTGTTCTGCTTTATCATCTCTTTGCCATTTGGCTTTGCTAAGAAGGCTATTGAACTGGGGCACTTTTTCATTGTTTGGTTAACAAAAATCTACACACTTCATAGCTGTTTGGAAAAGGCTGCTTGAAAATTTGCTTTGGGTTAAAATTCTGACGTATATTGTCATATATTTATCTTCCCTCTTATAATCTCTATAATTGTCTTATATTTATCTTTCCTTTTATGATCAATATGAGGTGTTCATCAGAGGGGCAAAACCAGAGTAAAGCATGGTTACATACTCAACAGGAACCATATAACAGCAAGACAGCATCCATCATGGTCATTCTGTCTCTCTGGAGGCAACATCTCCCTTTTCCTGCTGTGTTCTGTGGAAGGAAGCTCTCAGCTGTGTCTCTCTTTGCTGTGAATCAATTGCTTCTGCTGAACTCCTGCAGGTGCTGTCCCTCAGAGTGCAGCCGCCAGCTTGAGGAAGTGGCTGTGTGCTGTGGTAATATTCAAAAGTGGTGGTGAAGCATTTGGCTGCACGGTGCCCCACGGGGAGCACTGATTAAATGTGGGAATGAGCGTGCACCTTCCGAGCAGTTAACCAGCTGGTTGACTGTCAACTGAGAAAGGGAAGTGGGGAAGGGAGAAAGGAAACTAAAATTTTAATACTCTTTTCCTGTATTAAAAAAGTTCACGTGGTTGTGTATACAGTTTGTTTAAATCGGTTTCTGCTCCACATTGGACTCTTTCAGCTTCTGATTATGCAGCTACTACAGCACAAGACAAGTGAGAGAAGAACCCCATGATTTCTGGTGTGCATATTTCTTTCTGCTGGGGAGGGAGCACTTTGCAGTCACGCTGTTGAAGTAGAAGGCACTGTGCTTACACCTTTGCATTTGTGGCAGGCTGCATTTTCAACTGACAGAACCTCACACTTAAATTCCTCTACCAGCTAACCTGCAGCTCCTGATGGTTTTTAAAATAAACCTCAAACCACCTTTAATACCCATATTTTGCAGATGAGACAAAGGGGTTTCTGTAATAGCTAACCTAACATAAGCACATGGTGCTGTAAGAAGGGCCATTTCTGTTTTCCACACCTCTTTGGCAGCATCAAGGTCTTCAACTGGCTTAAATTGGTTGTGAAATCTCTCTCATGGACATCAGCTACATATGAAAATCTCTCTCACGGACATCAGTCTTCACTGCCAATTATTAGTTACTGGTAGAGATTTTCTGAGGAAAAATCAAGGGGACTCAAGTTGCCCGAGAATGCTGTCTTTCAAATAGTGTCAGGGTGTCACATCCTGGCTCCTGGGCAGTGGTAGTTTTATTCACAGCTGAAGAGCTCTGTGGGGTTTTTTCATGTATTATCTTATGAAATTAGTCTGTACTGGTATTTCTGTGGGGAGCTGGGGTAACACTGTAATTGTGAGTGCCCAGTGGTGATTGGGCATGTGACTGGGAGGCTTCTTCTTGTGGCTCTGGTACTGCTCTGTTACTCAAACCCTCTGTGATGGATCTGTTACTTTAGATGATGCTGAAATGCAGACAACAAAAATAAACCTAAGCTTGTTTGAAAGTGTTTGAGAGCAGCATTTAAATCTGTATTCTCTGAAGTCTGTGCAGGTAAACACAACCCAAAACCTGGCCCATGTGACTATTCACTCAGTCCATCTACATTGATTGGATTAGCTTTGGGGAGCGAGTATGAACAAGTGCATATGTAGTGAAATAGTTTACCAGCAGATATAGTTTTATCTGTAGTACCAAATGGAAAACCCACTCACTTCACAAGGTGGAGCCTGCAGGATTGCTGCTTGGGATTTATAGATGTGAGAGCAGCTGGTACAGTAGTTTGTCCATCCCCTCATTTCCCTTGCCTTTTCCCATACCAGTGCTGATTTTCTCAGCAGTTAAAAAGAGAATGAAGCAAAAAAAAAAGTAACTAACATGCCTAAATCTTCAAAAACTCTCGTCATCATCCTGTGAAAATAAACTTGGGGAAGAAACTACAGGTAGGTTAGTGTGTATGCTTGTTCCTGTTGCACTGTCTTGTGGCATGGCTGTCATCTTCTGTCTTTCCATTTCCCTGAGACCTGAAAAAATGGATGAGAAAGAGCAATGGTTAAGGGGCACAGCCAAGCTCTGTCTAGGCCCTTTCCATAACCCCTGAGTAAATCTGCTTAAGCATCACTGTGCTCCAGGACACGTGCAGTGTGCCTTGGATTCAACAGCTCCAACCGAATAAATCCATCACTGCGTTAAGAGTGTCTGTGCAGAGGGGACAAGGGCGTCCTGATGCAATGCAGCAGAAAGCCTAAAGGTAAGGTCTCCATTTTTCCTCAGGCCATCCCTGCATGCTTCCTAAATAAAAATGAACTTAATTTAAATCCAAGCACCAGATAGTGAATGCAGAAAGTGATGCCACCATTTTCCTGATGTCTCCAGCAGCCGTAGCTCACACAGCATTGCACAAGCTGCTTGTCTGCTGCAGTGTCAGCCCTGAGCAGTGAGAAGAGGGTCTTCCACGCCTACCCACCCCTGCTAATCCTGCCTCGAGATCTGATTTAATCTGACTTACCGCCTGGCCACCTGTAGAAGAAGCGGTTCCTCTGAGCAGTGGTGTGACAAGACTGTCAGTGACCAAATTTGCAGAGGTCTCAGCTCTCTTTGCACATGCATATTCTTCAACCTTTCTGTTTACCTGCAGTGTACAGGAGAAATCATACAGGGTCCGTTTGTCATAAAATGTTTGGGCATAATTTTTAGGTGTAGTGGTCCATGAGAGTAAGCAGAAGCTTCTACTGTTTGCTCTGAATTGCTCAATGAAAGTGAGACCAAAAAAAAAAGCCCCACACCTGGGTTATCATTAGGAAGGCTACAGTTCCCTTAGATGCAACATTTCTGAATGCAGTTTTATACTTTTCCATTTCTAGTCTTCCATTAACCCACTAAAATGCCATTCAGTTTCCTTTTTTCCCTGTAGTACTGAAAAAACTGCCACGAGTTGGTAGAAAATGTACAGACAAAAAATAAGGAGGGAGAACCATTTGACACAGCTCAATGGAATGTTAATTATGTTTTTAAGTTAACTGCTTTCCTAGTAATAGGAGAGGGGGATGAAAAAAGTACTTTCAGTCTTTGGTTTCTACTGAAAAATTATATGTACCCCATTTTCAGAGAACTCGAAGTACAACAAGTGGCAGAAGATATTTTCCTTATTTCTCTGACCGTGAGAATTAAAAGGGAAAATTAATTTACATCCATGTGGCATAGTTAAGTGAAAGCAGAGGAAATGTGACTTGTATCCTTTGGAGATAATGCACGTGTTAATTCGTGTCACCCTTTAGAGCCACACTGCTTCGTTCCTTGGCCACAAACACTGGCAGTACACACCACCAAAGTCAGCTGAGCAGCAAAGGAATATTGATTGTGCCAACATTGTAGTCTGAGATCCTATTAAATGTTTAATTTATTCGATTATTACTTTATCTTGAAATACATATCTCATAACCCAAACTGGTTTATTGATGGGGAACTTTTCCTCTGTGTTCCCTTGACTTGCAGTGACTTTGACCGACTTCAACAGTGCACTTGTGCTTTTTCTGGGGTACTCTGAGTGTTTGACCATACAGCCTTAAATTAGCAAGTTGACATTGAAATGCTGATCTACACCTGCAGTCAAATGGATAACACATGTTAAAGACTGATTGTCAGCAGCTCCAATACGTTATCGCTTCATTCTCTGGCATTGTTGCTTGCCTTTATGGGATTTAAGGACAACATTGTGTGGCGTTGTTGTTATGGCTATGGACACAGCTGTGGGGGGTGCCACTGTGTATGGTCTTTGTCATTTATCTAAAAGCTGACATCACTTTCAAAAAATGACTGTGAAAGTTTCCATGTTTAAGTGTTGCTGTATATTTTAAGACAGCATTGGGAACAATAAAGCTTTTTTGCTGGCATTAAAAAAAAAAACAGTTAACATTGAATAACTTGCTTTTCTGACCTCTTCACCTTAAGGAAGATTAATGGTGGTTTAGATCAGAACATCCCCCCCGATCAGGGTCTGAATACTTCAGGGGTTCAGACAGACAAAGAAAGTCATTTCACCTCTAGGTCACCAGCACAGACCTATGGTGTCTCACTAGTGACCGCTAGATGATTGCTCAGTAGTTTATGTGCAAGAGTTGGTGGTCAGAATCCATTTTCTAATGGACAGGTCCCTGCCTCATGAAAGCTGTCACCATGTGCTTATCCAAGCAGCGAAAAATGGCAATTAACATGAACAGCCTGAATTACATTTGCCTTGCACGACTATAATCTCAGAGCCTCTGAGATTTTAGAAAGATTTGAGAAACAGTAACACGTGTTTCGGTGGATCAGTCCCTGTCCAGGAAGGGTTGAAGCTGTGCCAGTGCTGTGCTGTGCTGTGAGCGGTGGCACTTCGGGGTTCCCTTCTGGAGGGCTGCAGCCTGTGCTGCTTCTGCCTCTGGAGCACACAGGTTTCATTCAGGCACAGTCACAGTGGCACCACTTGCATTTAGGACATTCTCAAATGTCACATCCCACAGCTTTCATGTAGCCATCTCCCAAATTTAGTTCTTGGTGTGGTCAAGCTGGTGTACTTCATACCTACTGTACTTGTATTTTAAATGGAAGACCTAAAGTTAGGACTCCTCAGCTGGTAAAACTGAGCACAGAGCTGGTGGGCCGGTTTTGATGGTAAAGTAACTGTGACTTCTCATGTCAGAAATTATAATGTCACCAACTGTAAAGCCCAATTTGGGGGCCTGCCCAACAGAGCTGAGCTAAAAACACCAACGTGCCAAACAAAGGTAGCACAGGGTTGTCTGATGGGCACCAAAGGCCTGAGCATGATCCTTCACCAGAGACATCTGCATGCACACAGCAAGCCAGGCATTGGGAAAAACTGGCAAGTGTGCAGACATACCAGTACAGTTGTTCACAGACGAGGTGTTGAGCCTGGGTATATAACATGGTTACACATTACAGAGAGAAAAAGTTGGAGCGCTAGGATCTAGGAGTTGAGAGGATACAGAAACATCAGACTTCAGGGTGACATCTAAGATAAGAACATGCATTTTAAAAATATTGTAAAAACCTGAAGGATGAGGAATCTAGACTTACATAGTTATTAGGGAGAATGTGCCATGTCCATAGCAAGGCCCACAAAAACTCCTTCCTGTTCCCTTTTGGGTTTTTCTTCTCCCAGGGTTAGCTCTGTAGAGTACTTTCCTAGTAGTGGACAAAGCAACTGAACAGATTACAAATAGAACCGAATTAATAGAGGCAAATGCTTAAGTGTAAAGGCTAGCAGGACAGAGGAAAAGGACAAGCAAAGATCATCAGTTCTGCGAAAATCAGAGATCTCAGGGGCTGCTGCGTGACTTGAAAAGTACTGACCTCTATGTAGCTTGTAAGCTTGAAAATCCTCTCCTATGTATTTGCAGCATTAATTCCTCTTGTTATCTGAGGTGATCTACTTTAATCAGATTCCTAAAACAAGTCAAATGCTTACAGCAGATCTTTGACACCCCTACTGGCAGCGTCAGTGGAGAGGACAAAGACCGAACCAGCAGGAAGATCAGATAAATCGCCTCATCTCAGCAAAAACTGTTTTAGGATAATTGGCATCAGTGTCCCTGCTCCAGACTCTTACCTGTATGCTCCATGGTCATTTGACATACTGGTTGCACAAAAGATACCACAAACAATCACATTTCAAAGACACAGCAGTTCTGAAGCCTCCTCTATCCCAGTGCCGTCTCCTGTGCTACCTTGCTTCTTCACACAGACCATATAACTTAAGTCTGGATCAAAAGGGGACTCATAAATTTGATCCTGCTTTTGTGCCTTTAGTGCAGCTTCTACTTCCTATTTTCTAAGTTGCTAGTGCCGTGGTCTCTGAGTCCAAATAATGATAGTCATTTTTTAAAATTTAATCTCATTTTCACACAGAGCTTAAGCCAGAGGAGTCAATGCCATCTGATACCCTCCAAAGACCTTTCCTCCCCACGGATCACATGTGTCGCATGTGGCAAAAGGAGCTTGATGGCTGTGTGAGGACACACTAGAGACGTATAAGGTGACATTTCAGGTTTCCTTATTCTTTAGACTTATCCATTGGAGAAATCCTAATTATTTTGTGCCTGGTTATCCAAGAGTAGCTTTTACTGCATATGGTGTGAGACTCAGTATGCAGTTGCAGCAATAGGGCTACCATTGCCTAAATCCTGGAACTACAGGACAAGCTTTGATTAATGTGCTAGCTTGCCCAAAACCAGTTATGTTTATAGCAGGAGCGAATAGTCAAGCTAATCTTAAAATGTTTTAAAGGAAAAAAAATTGGAGTGAAAAAACCCTATCTAAAAATCATTGTGCTTTGTCAGGGGAATAAAGACCTCACTGTCAATTAGCTTAAAATTAATAAATCAAGGACAAACGTAGCTGAAGATTAGCATCTTAATAAACTATTGTTGTCACAGCCCAGTTTGGACATACCGCTCCTTTGTTGACATTTTTAATGCTTTCTGTGGATTACCAGTACATGACCAGTATATGAAAGCTTGTTAAGCCGCCACGTGCTCAACCTGGCCCTAGCTTTAATACTGGCTTAGTGCAATCCCTGCTGTTGGCACAAGCTCTGCAGGCCTGGAACCTTGTGGTGCTGGGCATTGTGTTTCTACCTAATCATCATATGGACTTACTCAAGTGTGTTTTACAAGCTTAGGGCAAATTTGTGAATGCCCAATTATCTATATGTAACTTTCATAAGAGAAGCCAACCAGGGGGTTTGTGGTTGAGGTTTTTTTGTTTGTTTTTTTCCTCTTTTTCAGAATTCTGCAGTATCTTTCTATAACTTTCCAGGTCTGGCTGGTATTTCCTTTCCCAATTAGCAGAGAAGCCTGTGCACTCATCTTTTCAAACTGCACAGTTCTTGCATCTCTCTCTCCTGGTTCCCTGTAAAGAATTTAAAGTTCAAAATGTTTTTTGAATGCTTCAATCTTATTCTGATTCAGGAAAAATCTGTTACAGCAGCTTCTAGACAGATGCAAATTCATATGTTACTTTTGAAAATTCTTCACTTGTTCACAGACCTTCAAGCTGTGCAGTGCTACTTGAATTTTGAACTAGTTTCGCTGTCTGCTACAAGTGTGAGGTGAAGTTACTGGTAGTGTATCTGTCTCCCTATTCCCTTCATTCGGAGAAAAGTAACAGATGATGTATGAGAAACTCACTTTATAGTTTGCTTTTATGGTTGGTTTTCCTTTTCAGTTATTTGCAGTTGTGATTCTGTGGCCCTAAACTGAAACAAAGAAATTTTTCTTCCAACAAAAATCTTGCTGGCATTGCACCATGCAGAAGTGGTTTAGAGCAGATGCCTGCAGTATGCATGTGCAGTTTTATCCCATCTTATTTTTAAATTGTTATCTGCACATCCCTCTGGTACCCAATCCTATTCCAAAAATACCTGGGGTTTATCCTTATCATATTGCCCAGCTAACAGTAAGAAATAGGTTCAAGTGGCTCAGTACAGATTAGATTTGCCTCTTATGCAACAAGGTACAAGACCCAGGGAGAAGCCAGAGAAGCTCTGCCTTGGGAAGAGCTCTGTCCTCTGTGGGCCAGGGAATCCCTTGGCAATACCCCTTGCACATGTTGAGAGTACCAGGTTGCTTCCCACCAGCTTCACGGGAAGGATACTGCACTGAAAAGGGATTCATTTGTTCACAGAGGCCAGGATAAATAAGGTCTAGAGGTTTCTGATACTTATCTCAAATAACTCAAAGTTTTAATTGCAGTTTTTGTAACCATGTTTGTTTTTTTTTTTCATTTGATTCCTTTCAAGTTTACCAGCTCTGGCATACTTGGTAAACAGGACAAGCTTCTACACTTGTTTATTCCAAATATGTCCTAAAAGATTCAGGCTTTGGAAAAGCACCCTTGCTGCCTCCCCAGAGATACATTTCACCAGTTTATGGGATTTTCTGCCATTTTTACAAGGTTTGCTGAGACTTCTGCTGTTTTCAACAGGTTTTTTTTCCCTTCAGCCTCAGCAAACATTTCTTCTTCTCCACCTTTCCCTCATTTCTACGCATGTTTCCAAGAATTAAATGCCTTCCCTGTCCCAGACCTGCAGATAAGGTTAGATGGGTGTTTTGTCGGACAGCATGTGTCTGTTCTCATGTCCTGAGTTCTCCTCCTCCTTCTCCACCTTTTCCTCCTTCTCAGTTGTCCCTGTTCACCTTCAGTAACCTTGTTCTGGCACCAGGAAATGTTTTGATCCTTTACTATGAACACCAAGAGTGGGTATTTGGTAAACTGCTGTATCACAGCCCACAGGGAGGAATTTGGATTCTGTGTGTTCACTTGGGAGTCTTCGGTCAAAGATGTGCCCTGGTGCAAAAACTTCTTAAGGTCTTCTCATGGCTGCAGTGGCACCATGTGAATTAAGCTAATAGCTTATTCCTCACCTTAGCAGAGAAGGAAAAATTTGAGCCTGGTTTCTGAACATTTTATCTAGTTTAGGAAACAAAAAAATTGCTCATAGAGTCAAAAGCTGTTTGGTTTTCTGCTCCTACCACAGACTGGACTGGAGGTGAGTAGGGAGCTGGAGGGAGATACCATATGAGATTGCCTGATGTGGCTCTGCAAGTTCCTAGGTTGGACACTGTGGAGAATTTCTCCTCCAAGTCTAAAATTACTGCCTACTGTTCTTCATCAGGTAGCATGCAGTCGAGCTTTGCAATACTTCCTTGGCATGTGTAATTACACCTATTTCATAGCTAAACCCAGCATTGGATATTTGCCAAAAATACCACCCAGATAGGTAGAGAAAAAGTAGCCCAATATGTGCAGTCCTTCTCTTATAAGCCACATTAATATTTCATGCAAAACCCTGGGCACTCATAGTGCTCAACTACTCTGCAAGATCTGGACAAAATGAAGAAGCAAACTCCCTTTCGTGGACAGGGGAGAGTTCATTCCCAGATGAGGATCCCAGATGAGGATCCCAGATGAGACATATAATATCTGTCCTCCTGAGCCCTATTTTTCTGCCTGAAATTGATGTCAGTGCCTTTCATCCGCTCTCTGTACAGTGATTTGTCCCCAGAGCATCCTGTGCCTTGTAAAGATGTGTCCAAAGCCTACCTGCCTTGTAACGCAGTGAATGCCAGCTGGTAGCCAGCTCTAGAGTCTCACTTCAATTTCCACATCCCACCAACCCTCAAAGGATGAAGCACCCAATACTTGTTCTAATGTTGAACCCCATCTACGATTTGAAAATATCCATAGGTCATACCTAGAATTAGGAAAACAATGACTTAGGTCCAAAAGTGCCCCTCTTCTCATAGGACTCTGAATATCTGAAGGTGAAATAAAGGGGGGGTTAGATTTGTTATAGCTTTTTTT
>VZRQ01005055.1:1929302-1939457 GCA_013397975.1 Machaerirhynchus nigripectus
AGTGTTGGTCTTCATTATTTTTTTTTTATCCTTTTGAAAGCTTTTAAAGCCTCCTGCATAACCGCCTCTGCCCCATTCAGTGCTGAATGGACGGTGCGCTGATCTTTTTCTCGGTGGGTAATGGATTTGGGTTGATTGCTTGACACAGGGACAATAGGGGGGTAAACAATTGCCTTCGCACCCGTGCAGCTCCCCATCTGTTGAGTGTGTGCGCCTTCAGAGGCAGCCGGGCAGGGACAGATGAATGCGCCAGCCGAGCCTGATGTTAATGACATCAGTCATACAAGCAGAACATGTGGCGCAATAAATCAAAAACTAATTGAACTTTTGGTTGATTATATTGCCGTCCCTCTGCCTGCTTCAAGCACGGCACAGTTTCCTGGGACAATGCCCCCAGCCCCGCAAAGGCTTTGCTGTCCCTGGACAGCAGGAGCCTGCCCTGGGAGGTGACAAGTGACAACAGCTTCTCTTCACTCACTGCTTTCTTTAAACAGAGACACCTTTCACTCAACCAAAATGCTTCCAGGCTCAGGATGTCTATTCGACCAATATTTATTATTTCAAATAAGAAACGTTCATCAATATGACAGTGACAGCCCATGTTCACTGGCACTTTCCATCTGGGACTGTTGGTGGCAGACATCTATAGGAGAAGACAGAACACGTGTTAATTAATTGTTTTTGTGTTAATTAGACACACACGTGGTAGTAATGAAGGCTATTCATTAGACTGATATAATTTAATATCATTATTCACACTTGAAAGTGCTCCAACTACATCAGTTGCTGGAGCCTGCAAGCCAAAATTTTCTGTCTTGGGTGTCCATGGCAGCATTAAGTCACCAGAAGCTGAGGGGGCTGATATTCATAGAGGTGGAAAGGAACAATTTCTGATGGGAGTATTAAGAAATTAAAAGCTTTGGCAAGAAGACCCTTTATTGAAGTGCATAAATATGGGATTAGGCCCCACAGCCATCAAGTCAGGAACCCATCTATGACTGAGCCACCTTCCCTCCCTTTGCAACCACAGAAGTGTAGGGGGCATGGAGACCTATGCACATCTGCCTTTCTTAGATATCTGCTTTTGAAATTTTACTTTTAAATGCCCAGGATTCCAGTATTTCTTTATGAAATGAAAAGGTAAAGCACAAAATGCTTTTCTTAATACACCTAGAATCATCTCCTCATTATATATAAGGACCAAATTTTTACGTAAATCTGTTAAAGTACACATTTAACTGAACTTATTTCAAAAATCCTTGCAGTACTTCTGTAAACATTTGTTTGCCTATAGATTGGACTTTAATTACTAACTATCTATTGCAGAGAATCCTTCACACTGGTAAAAGGAAATGTAAAATAAAATGCTGCTATCTGAGTAGAGGCTTAAGTAACAGCTAAATTAAATCTTTGTGTTAATATTATTCATAGAAAGGCAGATGGGAGCAGAAAATGTTGCAATGAAGAATATGGAATGAGATGAGATCACAGCATCAGTCTGTCCTTTGTAGATCTGGACAATGATCACAGAGCCAGATTGGATTAGTGAAACCTATTTACCAGAAGTTCAGAGCGGTTGCATGAAGCTGAAAGGCAGTCAGTAGGGAGAGGTGGAAAATGCACCAGATTTACAGCTGCAGCGATGAAAATTTAGAAGTTTTCACCACTGTGATTTCATCCAAATGTGAGTACATCAAAATCTAACAACTGCTACCGTGTTGTCTTTTAGAAGGATGGGATGTTTAGCAACGGGGAAACGTTTGAAGTGAGCAGCTCATCTGTTCTGCCGTGCTGTGCTCTGCCTGCAGCCCAGCACTCGCTGCTGCTTTCTCGAGCTAATCCATGCAGGTGCTTCAATACTGTGGCTCTGTAAAATCTTTGCTCTGGCAAAACTGGGAGATCTGGAATCGGTGTTGCTGTACCTATGAGGTAACTGCTAAAGTGACAGCTTGCAACTGTGTGGCTTTCTGTGTAATAGAAAAGAGAATGAAGTTCTGCGAGCAGTTAGAAGTGGGTGAAGTGCATGAATGTTGAATTTAAGTCTGCTGGCTCAATAAGTGGAACATTTCCAAAGCCATGCCCTGGAAATGAATGCATGATTAACATTAATTGCTTCTAATGAAGAGTAAGAACCGGACAAAGCCCAGCCTGCATTTGATTGAACAAATTAGTTTAAACTCAATGGCTGCATATTTCAGCAACAAGAAAGCAGGGAAAAGCAGGGAAAACAAATTGTGGGGCCAGATCAGATCTTTACTTGCAAGCTGCAAGCATGAGCTCTCAGCTGCGTAATTTTGGAATATAAGTGGAAATGACAAAGTGAACCATCACTGTAACTGTATTTGTTGCACTAAAGCTGGGCTGTACGTACAAACATCCTTTTACAGGCAAATCCACATACATTCTCTTCCTTCTCCAACTCTCTGCAGCATTCATGTTTGCAGGGACATCCTCGCAGCCCCACTGTTTGCACTGCTGCCATTGTGTTCCCATGCAAGTGGGTCACTTCTGGCTACCTCTGTGATTCACCCTTCTTTCAATGCCTATTCAAATAATTGCATGTTTGCTGGTGCTGTGACTTCCCTTTCATGCCTTGCCTTTCTTCAGCCCCTGTAAGCCTTTTGCCACTTGTTCTGGGGGACAACAGGGGATGAGGGACTGTGGATCATATGCACTCTGAAAGAAGGCAAATTTATTACTGTTCGGCACATTTATGTGTTGTTCCTTTTGCACCAGCCTGGATAGCAGCTGTAACAGCACAACAGCACTTGCTTCTGGTAGAAATCTCTAAAAGCTGTACTCCTTATATTGTGTGGCAAAATACCTAAAATACCAGAGAGATAAACAGATAATTCTTCACATCACTAAACTTTTCTGCACTTGAGTGTTTTGCTTATGAGCAATTAGTTTAGTCCTCACACAGTGAAATTCCAGAAGTAAAGGTGATGGAAGCAGCTTCAAAAACTTACAGTATATTCCTAGGTTTAAAAAAACCCCAAACCACCTTCATTATGTTTGTCTGGCTTTCATCCCACACTCACCACGACTTAAAATAAAAAATGTGCCCTGCAGGAGAAGACAGTAAGGATCCCTGAGGATATCACACCGTGCAGAACAGACCATAATCATACTGACAGCTCACCACACTCTAGGCAGGCAGACAACTTACTTGTGATGAGTTCAGTGTGGAAGTGCCCTGTGCTGCAATGGGCTGCCCCAGGCACCCTCCCGTGTTCCTGTCCTGTTCCACTACAGCCACAGCAAAGGCCAGAATTTCCTCTCTGTTGGGGTCTTAATGCTCAGTACTTATATCCTCACTGGGGTGGGGGGGTAGCTGTTAGACACACACAAGCTGTCTAGGAAGAGTGACTTTGGTCTCACTGCCAGCTCTGCTTGTACCAGAGCCCTGGAAAGCCCAGCCACTTGTTATTCCTGCCATCTGAGGAGAGGAGTTTGGCTGCAGTAACAAGCAGCCTTGGATGACCTCCAGCTGCTTCCACAGCTCCAAAACTCTGCAAACAGTAATACACAGCAGCGATAAGCACTGCAATTCCTGGAGTTAAATGTATGCCAACAGCATCAAGGAAAGCTCACCTGCAGAGTAGGAGTCACCCTCATCCTATAACAAATCTTCCTGGCTCTTCAAAGCCTTTGGATTATACACAGAGCCTGAATAGGAAACCCCCATTCACGTGCCTTGCCCCCAGGGTCAGTCTTTAGAATTGGAGTTAATTCTCCACATTTGGCAGCTTTCTGCAAGCCTGTTTCTGTCACTGGCAGCTAAATCCTGCAGCTCCGGTAGCCTGAACACAAGGCAGGGTAAGAGATGATGAGAGGAAGAGCTTGGAGTATCACAGAATCTTTCAGGCCAGTTTCAAGTCAAACTCAAACAACAAGAGTTTAAAGAGCCTTCACTTAGTCCAGTAAAACCATCACCCAAAACCAGTTGCTTCAGTCCAGACAAAAACTTGGCTTATGGGCCTGGCATCCTGTGTGTCTATTGGCTAGTGGTTCTATGATTTTGGTGTCTCCATGGGTCTAAGAAATAAAACTGAGAAACAGACTTTAAGCAAAATGTCCCAAGCTAAAGAACTGAATGGGTCATTCTGAGGAAAAGAAAAGATTAGGCTTGGTTCAAATGTTGTGCTTTGGACATCATGCATTAAAAGTGAAATAATGTCATGAGGGAATTTGAGCTTATTGATAAAGCCGCTAACTAGATGAAATCATTATAGTCTCCAAGTTAATGTATATACTACTCATTTCCTACTGAAATATTGGCAGGTGGGAGGCCAGATCAAAACTGAGAAAGGAGGAAGAGTGTTCCTCCTGGAAGCCTATGGGAGAGGTGCAGAAACTTGGGATAGGCTATTGCCCCATGTCTACGGATGTCCTTATTGTATAGCTAGAGCATGGTCTCTGAGATGACATCAAAAGAAGACTTTCTTTTGGATTTTTTCAGATGGAATCTTCCTTAAACCCTTTCTTCTTCCCCCTCTCTCCACTGTGCCCCCAGTGTGTTCTTACAGAGGACTTTTAGAGGCACTTGTCCAGCGCCACAGCATCTTGACCATGTTCCTGTTCTTTTTGCAGCATGTAGTCCTGCCCGAAGACGAGCCAAAGCTACGCAGCACATCCTAACAAAGAGCGTAAGAAAAATCTCCTTTCCTCTCCCTATTTTTTTTTTTTTTAATCCTAGTTGGCTACACTTACCCTTAAAAGTGCTGTGGGTATTTGGGAAGCAGATCTCTTAGGGTAGAGAAGTGCATCAGTGTCTGATGCAGGGAGTGGGCTGCGAAACAGAAAGGGGAGTTTCTGTAAAGCTGCAGTTTATTTACAGAAGTGCTTTGCAACAAAAAAAAATACAGTCTTGCCATGCAGAGCCAGTCAAAATGAACATAGTGGCTTATCAACACTGGCCATCTGAGGGAATCACAGACTTAATTCTTACCCATAGAGCCTTCACAATAATTCCACTGAGACATGCAGGAATGAAAAGTAAACAAATCATATCAATACATGTACATGTTAATCAAGTTGCCAGTATCCTAGGGAATTTGGGAGAAAAACACCGAGCAATGGACTGTAACTTCGACCCTAAACCTTGGCCCTGAGCCCCCCAGGGAGGAAGTTTGTCCCCTGGTCCCAGCAGTGCTTGCCTGCCCTTGCCTCAGCCCCAGTGCAGAGGGCACAGAGGAAGCTTTACCCACTCCCTGCAGGGGAGGTACCCCCCCAAATTAAAATAACTGAACATTTTTCATGCTCTGAGTAAATGTCTTGCAAGTTCGGGTGCTTTCACACATGGGTGTGAGGTTTCTTGTCTTCAGAGACAGTTCTCCCTCCTTAAATCCACTTGACCGATTCACAGCCCCCTCCCCAATCCTTTTAGCTAACTTGCAGGAATGACAGTCTCCTCTGCATATCAAAGCACTTCTTACAAGTTTGAGACTCTTCTACCAAAGCATTTCTTCTCACCACAGTCCTGTCTCCTCTCTAGCATTTTGTTGAAGTATTTTGCTCCATGGTTTTTCCTTTTTCCATGCCCTTTCCTACTTCCCAGCTCCATCCTCATTTTTAGAGAGCCTTTTCTTTGTATTCCTGATTCCCTGATGTCCCCACAGAACTGTGGGTCCTCCTTACCACACTTATCTGTGCACTGGAAAAAAAAACTCACCACATTCACTCCCATCCCCTCTTTTGGTTATTAAAGCAAATCACAGGATCCCAATACATCACAGGACATCTGAAGTGGTCCCCAGGAAGAGTCAGTAACATGTTTGTCATTTTGGGGGTAGAAACTATGCATGTGTTTATTTTCGCAAATTGTGATGGTCTTGGTTTGGTTGGTTTTGTCCCATAACTCAGGATGAGATTTCAAAATTACTTTTCATTCCAAATGAGGATGAGTCAGACTGCTGGAGTGTTACTCAAAATAAGCCATTTTGAGATACCCTACTTTTATTTGTTAAACCTTTGGTATGTTTTGTTTTCCATGCAATACAAAAACAGCAGGAAAGTGTCCAAACCAAAAGTGAACTATTCCTGACTTGATGAAACAGAATACTCAGATAATTCATCTCTTATTTTTTTTCTTTTTGACAAAATTTCTCATAGAACTACTCAGCTGAAAATTTTCAGCTGGCTTTTGTCAAAATCAGGGACAATTCCATGCCTGTTACCATGTTCCAAATTTCAGTAGATAGTTGTTTCTACTAAATGGAAGCATCTAATATTTAATTTGGATTGGATCAGCTGCTGTGGCAGCACTGTACTCGTAAAGCTCTAAGAAAACAAGATAAGAAAGTCCCTGTTTTGTTGCTGTATTTTAAGAGGATTGGGTTTTTTTTTTCCTTTGGGGCTTTCCTGACCCTGATTAAGGCTGTCCTTTGATTGGCTCTTAGTCATGATGCAGGCAGCATCATATTAGCAGTGGGAGCACCAAGCCTGAGGAATGGTCTGCAGCTCCAGCTATGAAAACAAGGGTGGCTCTCAAACCAAAGTGACTGGCACAGTCACCTCTTAGACATTTCCCTTCTTAAGTGGGATGCAGTTGCTTACAGCTCATAAGCAAGCATTGAAATAAACTGCACATACTGGAAGAGACATGCCTGTGAGGAAGTTGTGATTGCCAATTTCTAGACCCACAGAAAAATCGCAGAATGATTATTTATTTTTCATTTTTACATCCGCACCTGCAGTCAGAGCTGTAACAGTGCCTCAGCTAACATACACTCTTCTGCTCTGGTGATTGCAGTGGATGCACAACTTTAATCCTCAGCAAGGACAAAAATAGCAACCAGTGTGGACATCTGCCAGACCTCTTTTATTCGCAGCAGAAATACTCAAGCAGTGTAGCATCAAGTGATTTAACATTCAAATTACTGACTGTGGGGGGTACCTTCCATCACATACAGGAACTCATCCCAAAAGCATGATAATGACTGCAGAAGGGTGACAGAAAGGGGGAAGCATCTCTTTTTTCAGCTGAGTTTTTCACCAATGTGTATATTTGCAGTTCCTATTGCCCTGTGAAGAGTTATTTCCAGTGATAGTAGATCCTTCCCTTCTCTTCCCTTCTTCTTCTAGCCCCAAAGTCCCTTGGGTAGAACTGTCTGGACACCAGTACCTGGCTACTTTGCAAGAAAGTAGAAAATACCCCTGTGCATGCTAGAGCTGCCATATTAAAAATTAGCTCAGCATTAGGCATCAAAAAGAACTTAACTCTACAAATCTGGATTTTCTCCACTAACAAGCACTTTGTTGTTCAGACTCTAACTTTCAAAGTTTTACCCAAAGCCAGATATTTAATTGCCACCTTTTCTGGATGGTTGTTGGTTGGCAGTGGGATTTTAAGTCCAGGATCAGGATGGTTGGAACAGCCTCTCTGCAACCGTCCTGTGTCGTGCGAGCCCCTTCCCTCTTAACACAGCTAATTCTGACAGTGGATATGCCAGGCCTCAGTGCTCCCATGTGCATGGCAAAGCCCATAAAAAGAGAGTTTGCTGAGCTCTGATTTCAGAGTCGGTGTCCTGCAAACAGACTGGGCCGGTCAAGGGATTTACAGGTTCTAAAAACAGTAGGTTTTTAGAGAGCAGTTTGCTAATTCGGCGTAGTTTGGCTGACTCTGCCATTTGCACAGATTTAAATTTCCTGGTATGTCTAGAAAAGAAAAGTGACTCCCAGCTGATCCTTCTGCCTTACCCTAGGTACCCTAGAGAAATGTCAGCTCCACTTTAGATCAAAACCGAGCTACAGCAGGTTTAGTTTCCTGACCTAGATAAGTCTTTACATATTACAGTAATGGGTGAGGTAGCCAAAGTCACTGTGAAATCTTGAATTAGGAGATAAGGAACTCCCAGCGTGTGCTACAACCAAATGCTGCAAAGATGTTCACTTGAAGATATGTTATAGAGACTGCAGTGTTGTCTCCAGCTGTAGTGGAAAATGGCACTGTAACTTATTTATAGAGATTCTGCTGCTTGAAGGCATTTTGGCATTACTGACATCATAGGTAACAAGGAATCTCGAAAACATGGACAGTGTGCCTAAATAATTCTTGCTATTAATCAAGGTAAAAATCCTGCTTCTTTTCCCCAAAACATATTTCATCCTGTGCAACACGTAGGCAGAATGTTAAGTTTCAAGTCCATGGTGGTTTACACTGATCAAATAAGCCACTTTCAGGATTAGAGATGACTGCAGTCAGCATCCTACTTACCAAAAATGCTCTTTGCATGACAATGCAAAGTAAGTGACCTCAGGTGTCTCAGTAGCAGAGGTTTGATGACATTTTCTGTCACACACCAGCTGAGCGTCACCAAGAGCACTGGGCATTTTTCCAGAGACGGTGGGAAAAGCTGAGCTTTGTGGCATTCCTTGAAAGCTGAAAGAGCTTGGTTCACACGAGGCAGACTCCAAGGACTGTCATTAGAGACCCCTGCCAGCCACAGTCTCATCATATTAGTACTGAAGACAGGTGTCTCCACTGGTGTCCCTGTGGTGAAGGGGGTGATGCCCTGGTAAGCAGCCTGCAAGGTTTGTGTGGTCAGGGCGTGTGTGGACACAGGAGCCTGCAGCCTGCAAGGAGCTGCTGCAGAGGGATGGGGAGGTGCTGGAACTGGTTCAGGGGAAGCTGGGAGGGAGCCAACGCCAACAGCTTAAGCAGCAACAGGACACCTCTCAGGACCAGCATCACCCTCGTTTCTGAAACGTCAGAGCAATGCTGAGGCTCGGCTCTTTTGGTAGCTCCAGATTTGTGATCAGTAGAGCTGGGAGCCAGCTGCAGCTCCCTTTAGCATGTGCTTGTCTTCAGGGACAACAACAGTCCCTTTAACTTTAACTTAACAGTGGGCATGTCTTTAAGTAGTTTACAGCACACAGAGTGTGTTAAGCTGTGTGTCAAAATCCGCAGAAATAGGAGAAAACTCCTATTCAGCCTTGGATTAGGCTTTGGTTGCCTTATCTGCCTTTTCCAGAAGTATTTTTGCCTATTGTTGGGCAGTTTTTGCTCCTCATCCTACTAGTCAGTAGGATTTAGGTAGCGTAGCCTTCTCTAGACTCCTGAGGGTACATGGAGACAAAAGAGTTAAAAGTGGTCAGGTTGGGATTTTTCTTCTTTCCTGTTTTGGAAAACATGGGTTTGCATGTGTTTTTATATCTGTGTAAAAAATCACCTACACAGAATATTGCAGATTAATGGCAAACTGAATTAAAACTTAATTAGAGGAAATGGACAATTTGGCGTGAGGGGACATACTTGATTAGGGTCTTGTTTTTATCTTGAGTGTGTGTTAGAAGGCAGAGCAATAGATAGAATTAAGGCTTTTTCTATGACAGTAGTGGGCTGGTCAGTTGTTGGTCTCAATCTTGAGACAAAATAACTATATTTATATCTAAAACATGTAGACAGCAACTCCCAGTCATCTGTTAGATGCAAGTAGCTGCTTTTCTCATTATATTCCAACACAAGTAAGTCTAATAGGAAATACTCTGAATAGTTGCCATGTGTCTTGTTTCCTTGCTGGTTTGGATCTTCATCCTGTTTAAGTGGTTCTCTGTATGACAGCAGCAAGTCTTTAGGGAAGAGTAAAAAAACCTCAACAAAGTATGAAACACTCCTTCCCTGCTGTTGGAACTTTGATCTTCTTGAGAAAACTCTTTCCAGACCATCCTGGATAACAGTCCCGATGAATCCCCTTCCTTGAGGTGCATCCCTGTTTTTTCAAACTCACATTAGGTCTGGCCTCCCCAGCTGCATGTGGCAGCACAGTGAGTGCCATGGCTTAGTCGCAATTGATCAGAAAAGAACTGGATTTTCTTCACACTTGTTTTCAGGGACTGTTGGAGATACGGGGCGGGCGCGGGGGGGGGGCTGGTGCNGTTTTGTTTGTGTGAGCTAATGTTTGTGAAAATTAATCTCTAGGAGCCCAATTCCTCACTGCCTCATATTCTCTGTAGTCATTTACTAGGTACAAAATGTAAGTTCAAAGGACAGGAGACACCGTAAGGAAACAGCATTTGTAATTCACATTGCATAAGTTTGACTGATTTTTCAAGATGTGATGCAATAAGAAATTAAATCTGAGTTATCTCAGAGGCATATCCTATTCGGTAGAGCTTGGAAAAGAGCACATTTCAGTCTCCTGAGGAGAATAC
>VZRQ01005055.1:1939490-1986371 GCA_013397975.1 Machaerirhynchus nigripectus
TTACAGGTACAACTAAGTAGCTGGGTCCCAGAAAGACCCAGCAGGATTTTCCCATACTTCTATACAAAGCACAGAAGCTGGAGCCAAACAAAATCCCACAAATCCCACAGTCCCCACCTGACAAAATCCCCTTTGGATGACAGTAAAGCAGTGGGAAGAACAAGCAGCCTTTCAGCTCCCCCATGACCTCGACAGACCACCTAATCCCCAGGGCCGGGTGTAATGGGGTGGTTTTCCTCTCCCCTGTAGGTGGTGGCCATATCGGACCGCCAGCCCCACGAGGGTGACCTCCTGCAGGTGCTGTACGAGGCGAGGGGCGAGGAGGAGGCGCGGGGCGTGGGCTGCCTGCAGGGCGGGCAGCGGGGAGCCTGCCCCGCCAAGGGCACTGCCCGGCACGGTAAGTACAGGGAAAGGGCTTTATTCCTCCGTGGCTGGAGAGCAGTTTTAGATATTGCAGTCTTCCAGTTTGCAGCGAAGCAGGCACTTTATTATGTACCTGGAGGATAATTCCATGCTTAAAATATCCAGTGGAATTAATGAGATAATGACCGTGGCATTGCTCAATTTATTCAGAGTCATAAACTCACTTTATTCAGAGTCATAAACACTCCCTGACACTATTTCGGAGACGATAAATTGTAAATTACAGGAGTTTGCCTGAGTCATCTTATTATATAAGATCCCTGTTCAGTTGCTTAGAATTAGCCAGAACATAATCATTTGGGATGAGATTTCAGATTCTGGATGTCAGCCACAGACCTAAATTTTTGGCAACCTAAACTTGTTCAGCATATTTGTGCAAAACCATGAAGGAAAAATAGAGCTTGCCAATACAAAACCAAGGAGATGAGTAAACATAAACAGAGTGGTCATTCAGCTCCTCTGACTCTGGTGTGTTATGTTTGGAAGATTGAAGCTGGAGCAGGGCTGTGCAGTTTCACATGGGATGGCCTTTTAATCAAAAACACATCTTTTGCTCTCCTTTGAAAAGTCACCCAGATGTGGTCAAGTCATATGCCTTTAAAGAAATCCCACATGGCATGTTTTTCCAAGAGAAACTGGACATTTAGGTGCTAAAGGTACTCAATCTCCAAAGGAGGTCCATGAAGGTACAGGTTCCTCACATCACCGGTCTGCAACCACACTGCACATAAAGCCATCCCATTAAGAACACAGACCAGACAAGAGCAGAGCCTGGGAAACTGGGAAGGAAGAAACTGAGCCTGGGACCATAAGGAAAGATCTCAAATCAGGACCAGAGACGAGATGTGGCTGAAAAAAGAACTGGAGCTTCAGGACTGGAGCAGGGACAGGAGGAGGAGTGGCTGGGACTGGCTACGGGGTAAAGGATGGCAGAGGGCCAGAGAGGCAGAAGGGAGGGACTGCTGGTCTCTGCTCTTAGGGGAGATGAGAGGTAAAGCGTGACAGAAAGGTGCAAACAAGGGAAGCTGTAGAAATCTAAACAGAAGAGCAGAAAAGGGGGAAACAGGTCTCATGGGAGGAGAAAGGGAAATGAGTAGGCAGAACTTAAAAACTTCAGTTTAAATTAGAACAAAAAACAAACAAACAAACAAAAGAACACAGTTGAGGCCATTAGCATCTTTATTGCTGGCATCAGAAATCTTGCACAAATAGCAAAGCAGAAGGACAGTCCATTCCAGCATGTGATAGGGCATTTCTGGAAGTGGAATTCACACTGCATCCAGCCACCACTGTCCTGAGAGGACCAACTACAAACCTGAAGCCACGAGGACTTTCTTTGGCCGAGATATTTTGCTAAAAGTTTGCAAGAACACTTTCTATATCTAATAAGAGGAGAGATGGGCTGAAGGGAAGAATCAGACAATGTGAGAGAAAACAAAACCACATAAAAAGAAAAAATATGGACATTAGCCGAATGGATGCCTGGATCCACTTGCTGAATACTGTTAGTACCTAATATGCAAGATGAGAGGAGCTAATTGCATTCACTTTGACATGAGGGATACAGTAAGGTACCTAATGGAATTACTGGAGGGGGGTGGAGCAGGAAGCAAGAAGGATACTTATCATAGTCAAATGTTGCCCGCAGAAGGAGAAGACAGTTCTGATTGCTAAGTCATTCTGGAGGCAGCACTATAAGCAACACCCTGGCTATTTCCGTATTTGCTGTCATTATTTATATTCCACTGGTCACAGTGGCAGAGAAGTCCACATTCCCACAGCCAAATAGGAGGATTTGGCTTCAAGAAAAAATCTGGCATCCCTCACTCATTTATTTCTTTGGCACAGTGAGCAGGAATGTCAGGGAGCATTTATCCAAGGATAAGTTATCAGATGAGCAATTACTTGAAATTGAAGGGTAACCTTCAGAGTTGAGGACAGCAGAGAGAGATGTCACTCAGCAACGGGCAAAAAGGTGGAAATCTCTCCCTGTGACAGGGTAGACATAGCACACATCTCTGCCTAGATTAAAATAAATCTCCAGGGCAATCCAGAAAGGAAAAAATGATCTAGGCAGGACAAACTTGCAGTGGGGACTGAGGAGCAGCATTTGGGCTCTTTGTCTGTGGAGATACGTGAGTGTTTACAGAGGGGGAAAGGGCTCCCACTTAGCTTGGTCTGCTAAGGGCAGTTTCATCATCTCATTTGAAAAGTCCAGGAGCAAGCTGAGAGACTTTCCAGAATGATTTAAGCAATTCCACAATCACTTATTTTGACATCAAAATAGATGATCATAGTAAAGAAAACTCTGCTTTTTTGGCTATAATCAAATCTGGTGGGACTATAACCTGTATCTGGGCTCTGCCCATGGCTGGGTTTTACTGCATGGAAGGAGGTTTTTCATACAAGCTGTGCCAATGGGATAATTGCAGATAATATCATGTTTCTTATGCTTTGCAGTGGGAATTACTGAACGAGAGTCATCCAAGTCCTATAATCACCTGTTGGATGGAAAATCTTTGGTAAGCAAATAGAGCAAGACCAACTACCAATGCATCTTAAAACCTTGTACCTGTCAGCCTGTCCCACAGTAACATCATGTCAGTCTGTTGCAGTACCTGCAGATTTCACAGCCTTTGTTAAAGCTTGAAGCAAAATTTATGCCAGAGGGTCCCTTAGCTGGGAGCAGAGCCTGGCATAGGACAGAGAGCTGCCCTTCAGGAAGCAGGAAGAGTGGTGGGATGGAAACAGGCATGATCCTCTTCTGGATGCTCAGCCACCTGCAAGAGCTGGGAGAAATTAGCCTCTTGTCTCTCAGGGAATTTCACAAATTGGGAAAAAAATTATTTCTCAAGTGGCACAAGCATGAAATATAATTTGTATTCTCCAGAATGCCAACCTGACACGATAATTGTAAAAGTCAGAAACGTCAATAAAGAGTTGATGGGAAAATTATCACACAAAACCCCAAAATCTGTTCTCTAATGGATGGAAAAAATATTTTGGTTAAAAATTACTCACCTTTACTAAAGTGTTCTCCCTCCCTTCTTTGTCTTACAATCCCCCCCTAATTTTCAAAGTCCTTACATTTAATAAAAATGAACTTTTTCAAAGAGAAGAAATTATTTTGAATAGTTTCTGGCCAACACCAGACCATGCTATCAAAACTTCATGGCTTCAGAGGCTCTTTTGGATGGCTGAACCATGCTTGCTAGCTGATAGCTGGGCTACACAACAGAAATGACAGTACAATACTTAAGGATATTTAAAAATAATGTCATTCAGTGTAATGAATCTAATCGAACCTACCAATAATTAACACAGTTAAATTTCAAAGGATGCTTGCAAAAGTGGTTTCAAACATCTCTAAGTCTTAGGATACTTGAAAAACACATTTAAATGTACCCAGTCTCAGATTAATCCTAGGAGAAATAGCCCTAGAAAGCTTAAGACCAGTTACGGTAGTGACAATACTACGAACTTTTTTTCAGGATTGCCAGTAAAATCAGTACGTGTGCTTATTGCCTGAAATAATGAGACCACAATTTTTGACATTTTTTCTATTTCTGGGCAATTCACACTTTAATTTAGCTTCTTGGAGGATATGCTATTCTCAGAGACCTGTTCATGGGAAAACGTGACTCAGCTCAGGCAGGCAATTTATGATCAAATAAGACAAGGAGGAAGTGGATGATCCGGCACTTGTGGGGCCGTGGCAGAACTGGAGCATAACCAGGGCGCCCCACACCACAGAGCAGCACCCAACAAAACAGGGAACCATTTCTCATACAAGTCCTGTGCTGAGCTCAGTGAGAACATTCACGTGAGCAACTGGTAACTGTGTGGGTGAGAGCTGGGCAGTCAAGTCTTTAACCTGCTTTCTCTTGTTAAGAGATTTACAGTATTTACTGGTTTTCTTAAAACAGCCTCTTTCCTCAGACGAACCGGTGTCCCTGCTGATCAGTGGTATTTCCTAATGATGTGCTTTAACCTCCCACAGATTCCTCCATCTCCAGTTGCCCATATCACGGTGAAAGCTGTGGCTGTCACGGGCTCACCCACACGCGACCGCACTTCTACGGAAGAGTAAGTCCCTTCCACCCTACAGCCATGCCTCTTTTTTCCCAAAGGCAGGGAGAGATTGGTAAAGGATACACTGATTTTATTATCAGCCATGGCCGTTTAAACAGCTATCTCAGTGCCCACTACAGCTCTACTTTATCAGTAGAAAAAAATCATCTAAATTCAAAAAAAAAGTATCTTCCCCCTAGGAAGTCTATAATATTTTCCCTAAAATGTAATTAGAAAATGTAATTAATTGGAAAAAAAAATATGTCTTTAAATCTAATTAAGGAACAGCTTGACCATAGTACCAATGCACTCATCAGCAGGGAGTTAACCCAGACATGGATCTGGGTGGGATTTGAAATGCCACCATTGTCTCCTGAGGGACAGCAACTAGCTCATTGTCACAGTGTCCTCGCACTCCATACACAGAGATGTAAATTCCCCTCAGCCAGTGGAGCTCACCACTCCTGGGCACTGCCACATGGTCCCTGGGACTTTGGTGGAAGGGCCTGGCTCTCTCCTTGGGCAATCCCCCTGCTCCTTGTTGGGTGGGAATCGCTAGAGAGGATGCACTTTGAGTGGTCCCACTTGTAGCCCGCCCCTTGTGTGAGTGACCCCTCTGACACTGAGGGAACAAGGCCACCAAGCTGAGTGGTGGCAGCTGCAGCATCCAAGCCCCCAGACCCACAGAGTCTGTGCTCATTCCAGACTTGCCAGTCCCAGGGATGGGCCAGGCACAGACACACCTCTCCTGCCAGGCAGCTCTTGGTTCTGAGTGGCTGGTAAGCAGGGAAGAAGGGCCAGGGAGAAGCTCTCTGTACACATCTGTGTTTTATTTGTTAGCCACAGGCAGCGCTGGAGGAAGACAACAGAGTATGACCTGGCCCTGCCACCGGGAGCAGAAGCTTCCCTACCACTGACAGGAGGCAACCTGTGCGGGACACCCAGCCTCCTGAGGAAGATGTGGATGAAGCACAAGAAGAAGTCAGAGTACCTGGGGGCAACAAACAGTGCCTTTGAGGCGGACTGATAAGGCTCAGCATCACTTGGAAGGGCAGAAGGTCCTTTAGCAGGACAAGGTGCTTTAGGATCAATGAGGGAACAGACACAGCACAGCTCATCCAGGAAAATTATATCCTTTTTATTACTTGATGCCATTGCCTCAGAACAGTGGGAGAAAGGCTAACTAAGGTAAAAATGGTGAACCTGATGCAACTCAATGGCCTTTCCTTGTTTCATTACACTAAAATCCCACTATCTATCCCACTATCTACTGAAATCCACCTAAGCTATCCCACTAGATTAATGTCTTGACTCAATGATGCTGAGACTATTGCTGACCCATTCACCACTTTCTATGTCCTGTCTGAATGAGCTCGGACTTGCAACAAGAAAAGCCTGCCAAGAGGTTTGTGTACTCCTGCAAGGCAACAGCTTGATTACAGAGTGCCATTAAATCCCAGGGATCTACTTGTTGTGCACCACTGCTCGTCATCTTTCCCATCCCATATCATGAGGTGAAAACCACGTCTTGTGATATGCTTGGCTGGATGACACATGCTACACATCTTTTTCCCTTCCGTTTTGATGTTTCAAGGTACGAGTAAAAGATGCAAAAATTCTATAACAGTGGGCCAGAACTGAGCAAGTTTGCAAACATATGTACCAAGTTTTGCTGTGTGGCAAGTGATTTGTGTTTTAAGGTGTCCCGCCAGATCAAACTATGAGCAACAGGATAACCTGAAGGGATACTTTTTGCTGTAGAACCTGCTTGTAAGTGAAATGCTAGTCAGCAATTTACCCTCTACCCATGTGGTAGAGGATATTACATTAAGTGCACAAAATACTTGGAGGAAGGAAAATTTGTAAATGGTACAACTAGGTGACTAAGTATGAGATATTTGCCTGTAAGAGACCTGTGCTTATGAATAGATGGATTTAATGGAATTTGCTTTAAAATTTTTTCTCTTTTTTTTTTTTTCAATTTAAAAATTGCTGGTCAGGTCCACTTCAGCTTTTCTCTCAAAAGAGAACAAAACAGTTCTACAAAAAAGTTTTCACCACTGTTATGGACAACATTATATTAGTCACGAGCAGTACTTGCCTTCTGTGAGTGCTCTCCTAGTTATTATAAAAAACATAGGTTTCCCTAAATACAGAACTTTATATTTAAAGTTGGAGGAGGCGTATCTCCTGTTGCTCATAGTATTGATGACCTCTAATCTAACTGCCAGTGCACCAAAGCGTAAATTAAAAATAAAGGTCTTACTCTGTGACAGCAGCAGAGGGAAGGAGCTCCCATGTGAAACTTGCTTGCCTGCAGCCGGTGCAGTGAAATGCACTGAGACCCCATCACAGACAGTGCCATGGTAGGGAGGGGCAGCTGGCCCTGGTCAGCAGTCACTAGCTCAGGAGTAACAAGGGACCACCTGGATGGGAGGGAAAGGCAGCCAGGTCTTCTGACTTTGGGTTGAGTGGGATGGAGCAGCACACAGGAAAGGTGTGCAACTTGACAGCCTGAGCAACCAAAGTTCATGGAATGGGAAAACAAATGGTGCAGCCCAGTAGCTTTACACAGCGTATGTCCCTGATGGCTCCAAGGAGGGCAGCAGGGAAAACCTGTTTAGGGCTGGACATGATGGAAATGGTAGTAGGATGGGGATGGAAGTTCTTACTTAAAAAGGTACTGTGGCTTTTCATACTGCTAGAGCCAAGTCAGTCCAGAGTCTCCCAAGGAGAGAGAGAAGCACTACACCTTCATGAAATACCTCTGTCAGCCCTCCTGTTCAGCTGCCCATCGCTGCTTCAGTCACAGGCTCTTCCTTCAGAGGTGCCCAACTAGTCAGAGGACAACTTTGCACCTAGAAATCACACAGACTCTCCCTCCTCACTACCAAAGCTGTAAGTCATTCTCTGGTCCAGCAGCCTGACACAGGGATGATCTGCTCTCCTGCTTTTATTTCTTGCTCCTGGGAAAGAAGGAGAGCACAGTTCCTTGTGAACCACGTGCTGGAAGTGGTGACCCAGGATCAACCGTGTGTTCTCTGCCCTGGCATGCAAGAGCAGTGCTGACACCCACTGAAGGCTGCACCAGAACAGCACCAGAGCAGGTTTCTCACAGGGGTCCAGCCCACCTTTAAGTTAGAACCTGGCACCCTGACCCTGTGCAATGGTCTGAGCACCCTGACCCTGCCAACATCAGGTCCTTTATGACTGAACCAAGTTGGAGCCATGGTCGAGAGTTTCCTGAAACACCTTTTACAAATATCACCAACCACACTTCAGCCCCCTCCTCAGCCCATAGAAATCCTGCCAGAAACCCATGCATGTATTTTTACACATATAGGCAAACCTAGTAAATTCAGAGGGATTGCTCCCTTGCATAGCAATACATACATTCAAAGAGTAAGGAGAACAGCAAACACTAGTTCCCTTTTTCGGTCTCATTTCCTAATCAAAGCAAAAATAAGGATGATGGACAGACACTTGGAAAAGTCCATTTGCTGAATTAGGTGTAATTAAGAGAGTGAGCATTTGTGGTACCTGCCCTTGTAGCTAACATGACCCATAAAGGACCCAAACACAGTCCAGGGCAGCAAGAGTTCTGTCTGTTGAGAAAGTTGCATTGTAGTAGTAGTAGTATTTAATTTGTTAATTAATAGCTTTAAGCAGTATGAGGATGGGGGTGGAAAGGATTCATATTTTTTGTTAATATTTGCTGTATCTTGACACGTGTATTTATGTTTTTCTTATTTATTTAATTTATAATTTGAATCTACAAGAGAAGGAGCTATTTACAAGAAGCATTTTAATTTCCTTGTATTCCAGGAACTGCTATGGATATTTTTTGTATTGTAGTAGATATTTATTTTATTGATTAAAAAGTATGTTCTATTCTTAAAAAAAAAACCCCAAACAACAAAATAAACAAGTAGCATGTGGTAACATACAGGTCTCAGAGACTTAATTGTTTTTGGGAAGCATTTAGTGGAAAGTAAAGGAGGGTATATGGTACTGAAAAAAGGTGAACACCTGATAGCAAAGAACACAAACTTTGTTCTCCACAGCCTGAAAGTGTGTTTGTGAGCAGCTCCAGTATTGTACAGGTGGTAGAACCATTATTTGTTGTCAGGTGTGCAGAGAAAAGCCCTGGCACTACCAGCAGTTAGAAATCAGATACACCTTTACATTCCTGACCTCAAGCACATTCCAGACACGACATTTGCGTCACCTGGCTCCCATCAAATAAGACTGCCAAGACAGAGACTCCTCAAAGGTAGTTAAGGCTCTGGTAGAGAACAAAACCAATTGCTCCCTGTCTTCATCCTATGAGTTGTCAACAAAGCCACTGAACTTACCCCAAACACAACCCTGTCTTTGGAGAGCCCCTGCTGAACCACAGCCCAACCAGAGGTGGATGGCACAGGACTGCAGGAGCCCAGCCTAGGGAAGATGACTCAGGACTGCAAGTGGAAAGACTTCAGGGTACAAGGAAAGAAAGCATATGGTGTTGGCATGGTCCACCAACCCAGACTTCACAGCTCTCCATTAGAGGATGACTTCTTGTTCCCTGCCTGCCGCACTGCCCGTACTCACACAGCTCCAGTAAAAAGTTGTCATGTTTCTGGCCCTTCCATTACAGACACCATCTATGTTTAGTAGGAGCAGCTAGGGAGTGTCATCTCAGGGAGTGTCCACACCACAGGACTTGGCACAGACTTTTTCCAGGACCTGGCCTCTGCTGGGAACTCGTCTGTGAATACCTGATCTTTAGCTGTGCATTAAAAATACCAGCATGAGTATGGAAGAGAATGTGGACATGCAATGTATTTTCCAGATGAAGCTGTACAGAAAGCTGTATTGGGTTGACTCCAGCACACCCTCAGAAAAATGTGAAATAGTGATTACAAAAATAAGTGAACTGTACCATTTTTCCACCAAAGCCAGAAGTTGTAAACTGTGCAGTCAAAACCATCACCTCTGGCACTACCAGACACAAGCCTGTTGTCATAATTTATAACATCTGTGAGAAGATGCATTTTTCAGACATGTTTCATGTCAGTTTATAATCTGGTGTTCCCCAGAACTAGAGACTGACTAGGGCACCAACCTGGCAGAAAGAGACTGCAGGACGACAGTCCATCCCACTTACAGTCATTTATAATTCATTTCCCAAAAATAAAAAGTTTTCTAATTTCGCCTCACCATTTCAAAACCATCTTTGTGATAGAACTACTCACTAAAATATTCATAATTACTTTGCATACCACTTTATTTAAATAAACTGTAGCAAATTTAGGCTATGCTAATATATAAAATAATTCCTACTGATGCATGAAAAAAAAACCACCTCAGATATGCCTTGCCGCCTTTCTTCCCCTTTTGCTTTCATTTTACAGGTCTTGTAGCAAACAGGGTTGTGACTGACGGAAGAGTCAGCCACAGACACATCACTGGTTGAGGGAATACCACACACTTTATACAGAAAATATTTAAACTCAAACATTGACATCAGTGGAATAATTTTACTTCTGTAAGTTACCCAGTCAGAAAAGTTGCAATATCAGAACTTGCACACACAGAAATTGAAAAAAGTTAGATTTCTCAGATAAGACCCCGGCTAAGGAACTCTACAAACAATACAGATGTCAAATAGACCAATTATCTACACAAAGTTTTTAAAATCTCAGCTTTAACACCACAGATGATTCACAAGTGAGCAGCTCAACCCTAAACCTTTGAGGTGAGTAATGATGTTATTCTGGGTAGTCCCAACCTCCTCCTTATGATTACCTCCAATGAGTATATCATCAGTGTACTGGTAAAGTTTCACTCCCTCTTCTACTGGTATCCTTTCCAATTCTTTTGCCAGAGCATGGTGAGCTAAAGTGGGTGAATGCTTGTACCCTTGAGGAAGCGTAGTAAAGGTATATTGTTGCCCCGTACACAAAGGCAAACTGATCTCGACCTCCTGGCTGCAATGGCACCATAAAAAACTTTTTATCTTTAATACCAGTAGCGGCCATGACCCTGTGTGCCTGTTCCTGGGTGGTGGCTGTGAGCTCAGCGACGTTTGGTGCAGCTGCTGTTCAGGGGTCTGTGTCAGCACTGAGGCAGCAGTAGTCTACAGTTCACCTCCACTTGCCGTTTGGCTTTTGAACTGGCCATACCAGGGAGCCGAATGCTGAGTGAGTGAGGATAACAATTTCCATTTTTTCAAGTCCTCTAGGACTGGGGAAATTCCCTCCCTGGCTCCCAAGGGCAGTGGATAGAGTTTGACATTTGTTAGTTTTGAAGGGGAAAGGTTCGGGGCCATCTGCAACAGTCTAACTTGATGGTTGGTGGTTCCCAGGGACTGCTGCAGCCCTAGATAGTCATGCCAAGTTCTCCCCTTCAAAAGATCCAGTCCCAGGAAGCTTAAAGGAAAGCTGCCTGTTGCCATGGTAACAGTTATGCTATCTTCTTCTCCCAGTAGTCTTTTTCTTTAAGTAAAGCGTAACTGCAGTGGTAGTTACTGGTTGTGACACCCCTAACACATTCACTACCTGCAAGGGCTGTTTGGATGGGACAGCCCCTCAAGCGGTGGCAGCTTGTTTAGTCAGGGCTGATATCTGAGCCCCAGTGTCCACTAAAAATATTAGTAACTGGGTTTTGGGTCTGGGAGCTACTGTCAGTAGATGTCTCCATGTCCATCATCAGTGAGCTGCCCAACAGAAACCGAGCCGCCACTCCCCCATGCACCTGAAGGGAGCAGAGCTTTTCCTTTCCCTATTTTGGTGTGTTTAGTACATGTTCTTCCCTGCCTCAGTCAGTTAAAGGGGGTGCACTCGGGATCATATTACATTTCCCTGCCTTTAGTTTCTCAGACATTTTGACCAGCCATTGTAATACCACCTCTTCTAATTTGTCCAGGGGAGATCATCCATTAGTTTTAGAGATGCTCTTCTGCCACCCTTGTGCCCAAATTGTTTCTCGTGAGTGGGTGCTCCCACCAAACCTGATTGGTACGGGGAGGAATCCTGTGTGAAATCCTCAGAATAAATCAGGTGGTCCAGATTAGAAAGATGTAGGAGCAGCAGTGTTGAGGCCCTCCTGGGATCACCTTGGCACGCCTTTTCCAGCCCCAGTGTTCCTGGAGCTGTAGGCTCTTTCACTCTCTCAAGTCTAACCCTAATGGCAGCTTGGCACTGGGCAAGAGGTCCTCATTGCCATAGGTGGCACAGATTAAAGATGGCAATGATGGCACTCTGCCCTGATGTCCTCGTAAGGCCTTTTCAAGTGCCAGTGTCCCTGGAGCTGTAGGCTCTGCAGCTCTCTGATGCCTAAACCTAACCCTCAGGGCATCTTGTTCCTGGGGCTCAGCTCCCCATCCCCATGGGTGGTCTAGATTAGAAAGATATAGGAGCAGCAATGTTGGGGCCCTGCCAGGATCGCCTTGGCATGCCTTTTCCAGCCCCGGTGTGCCTGTAGCTGTAGCCCCTTTCACTTTCTCAACCCTAACCCTAAGCTACATTGATTCCATGATGATTTTTGTCTTTTCTTTTATACCCCTGTTATACCTTTTTGCAATTTCTGTATTCTTGGTGCTTTTGCCTACATTCTTGGACTTGTTTGTTAAGCTAAGAGACTAAACATTTTAGAGGCTTTGTAGTTAGGGTGCCAGTGTGCCCAGGCCCCAAGGTCCTCTCCAGAACACATTTTGTAAACTAAGATAGAACCATCCAGGGGAGGGTTCCTTAGAGAGGGGGGCTCATTCGAGCCTCTCATTGGGGAATTTTTGATAGATATGCTAATTAGTAAGACCTAGAATGTAAGACCAGATATAGAGGAGGGGGATTGCGGTGGCCATTGTGGGGGTGCATGGAGGTGTATTCGACCTGGTCGTGGTGCACCTAAGGATCCTTACAATAAATACCAAGGTAATACCCTTTTCCCCTTCTAACCGTGTTCGCCTCTTGATTTTAAGACCACGAAAAGGCATCAACATGGTATTCAAAACTTCTTTTAAGTGGCAGAACTCTTATTTAAATATATGGGCACACAAATCACTAATATAAAAACTGCAGTGTTTAGAAGGAAAAAAAGGAGTTGAATATTTAATTTAGTTAGATGAAGGCCCAGAAAACCTCAGGAATTGAGCTCAAAGGGGGACAATTCAGGATGAAATGGAAACAGTGTGAATGATGTGCCTCTTCTTAGCCATCAGGTTGGGGTCCCTACTAAAAGAGGTATCATATTTAACAGCCTTTGATAAGCCCTGTGGAATAGTACAGGGCCTCAGAGCTGGCCTGAAGGTGGCAGATCAGTGCAGACACTTGCTGGCAGCCCCCAGTCCCAGCCAGGTGTTTCACCACATCAGACCTCCTGTCCTGCAGATTCACCTGCCTAACATTTGACTCCGCTTTATTTTAGACTGATATTTTCCTACTGAGCAGTCACATTTTGCATAGCAGTGAGTTTCAAGAGGTAGCACACAATCTATTTGTCTGATGCTCCCTTTTTTGGGGAGGATGGGGTTCACTGGACCATAAAGCAGAAGAGACATGCAAAGGTCCCTGCAGCATGCAGAGTTCTTCACCCCTGTGTCTGACGAGGCACTTTTGGGTGAAATGAGCCCTGGGCACAGCCATGCCAGGAGCTGACGCTGCGAAACCAAACACTGCCTGTGATGTGCCAGCACAAGCAAAGGTGGGGCTCAGGACAAAGCAGCCTCCTCATCAAAGCTGTTGCCTGAGTAACAAGGACCACTGTACAGATAGCAAAATCTTCAGAAATTACAGCCCACTTTGGCAGTGACCTTAAAGGTCACCTAGTTCCAAGCCCCTGTCAAGGCCAGGGACACCTTCCACTAGACCAGGTTGCTAAAAAAACAAGCCTGACTTTGAACACTTCCAGGGATGGTGCATCCACAACCTCTCTGGGCAGTCTGTTCAGTTCCTCACTACACCCACAGTGAAGAATTTCCTTCTAATATCTAATCTAAACCTATCCTATTTCAGTTTAAAGTCATTCCCCATTGTCCTGTCTCCACACACCCTTGCCAAATTCCCTCTCCAGCTCTCTTGTAGCTCCTTTTAGGTACTGGAACGCTGCTCTAAGGTCTCCCAGGAGCTTTTGCTTCTCCAGGCTGAGCACCCCCAACTTTCTCAGCCTCTCTCCATGTGCTCCAGCCCTCTGAGCATCTTCATGACCCTCCTCTGGACTTGCTCCAGCACATCCAAATCTTTCTTATGTTGCAGGGCCCCAGAACTGGACACTATAGTCCAGATCTGGTTTCACACTACTTATCTATAAATGAACCCTATAAATGGTGTTCAGCAACATTTAGACTCTTACAACGTCTATTCATTTAGTCTCAATTGCAATCTATAAAACTCCAAGCCTGGCTAACAATTTTTAAAAGTAATTTAAAAATAGAAATACCAAGTAATTTAGCTGACAACAACATACTGGAAGTGGATCATCCCATTAGCTGAAGAGACACAAATATTCCAGGGGGAAAAAAAGAGAATAAGAAATAAGCCTCAAATAATTTTCGTCCATGGGCAAACCTTTTGACAAGGAAACTCCCAGCGGCTGACACGCCGGGCTTCTGTGCCTCAGTGCACCAGCCACATGCAGCAAAGACAAAGGTCTGTGCAAAGCTGATGTGCAGCAGGCAAGGCTGCGAATGGAGGTTGCTGTCACCCATCCTGGGGTTTGCAAGGGGACCTTTATTTTGTGACTGCTGCACCCACCTCAGCTGACACCTGACCCATGCACTCTGGCTGTGAGGCTGTTTTGGAGCCAAGCACAAGGCTCTCACCAGACACAGGGTCTCTGTGTGGAAAGCAGAGATGCTCAGTGACAGTGCAGTGCCTCAGGTAACGCCCTTCCTTCCCTGACCTTTGCCACCTAAAGAAAGGACACAGTGTGACAGAGGAGTCGCCCCAGCTGTGCAAAACAGCTACGGTCTGGTTGCCATCACTCCAGCACCTGTTTTGCCCTTGTCAGTCCTCCCTGTGGGTAAGAAGTGGGAAAGAGCCATGCAATCCCTTTCCAGGGACACCGTGGAGCAGAAGGACTCGGCCCATTCCGCCTTCCTCTGTGGCTCATGCCACAGCCAGCCCCCCGTGTCTCCTCGTGCCAGGGAGGACAGGTCAGCGCAGTGCTCGCGCATCTGTTGTAGCAAACATGTGGAACAGGGTCTGGCCCCATTGGCACACCAGCCATGGCAGCTGGACATACTGAGGGCCTCTCCGCAGCCCATGCCCTCAGCTTCAGCTCCCAGGGTTAAAAATACCTCCCTACTGCCAGGCTGGAGACATCCGTGTAATGAAAGCTTAACCTGTGTGATCAGTAGAGATGGAAACCCTCCAAATCCAAGCACTGTGGGGGTCAGCAGCCTCAGCCCCACAAATAAAGGGTCAGGTAAACCCTTTCTCACCCAGTCCAGTCGCTAAAGCTGGCACCAGCAGCTCTGTACAGGTAGTAGGGTAAAGACAAAGACTGCACGTTCCAGCTGATAACAACCTTTGTGCAAAAGCAACAGAAATGGCTTATTCACACAACTCTTGTTTTTAGCCATGAACGGCTGGCTTTCAGCAGCCTTGACACTACACAGCAGCCCCCAGCAGGCATCTGGAGTATTGTAAGAATTGCCAGTGCAAACATCACACACTAGCATTGTCCTGACACAGAGCATGGCTCTGACACCAAGACAGCTTCATAGATTTTCTCAGCTTTCAGGTCACCCCACTGGGTTGTCCAGGTCCATAACCAGGTTTTGGGGGTTCATCACCCCTCAGAAACCCTGCAGAGGTGAGGGAGGGTGGTGGATGCTCTTCCCAGAGGGTGGAAAATCCCTGCCCTTTTTTCTGGGTAACCTCTAATTAAGAAGAGAGGCAGGCAACCACCCAGGCTTGCAGATGTTAATGCTGCTTTACTCAGACACAGGCTCCATCTTCACATCTCTCCCTGTGTCACCAGCTAACCTGGCTGGCACCATCATCTTCTGACTCATAGGTGCCTGCATTTCTCTCAGGAGAGTGTTGGTATTAAAAAGCTTGCAAATTGCTGTTCTGCAAGATATTTAAAGGCTCAGTAAAAGCAGACATCAACAAAATAAAAATCTACTCCAGCTAATCCAAGTGCCTGAAAATGAAGTACAAAAACTGCTCTGCTGCGATAACCCTACATGTATTTATAAAGTCACAGAATTGCATCACAGCCACTAAGCTGGAAACTTCAACAATGACTATTAATATAAGATGGGGAAAAGTAAGTTTCAAAACTCAGACAGAACAGGCATAAAGTGGACACAGCTCCTGACGGCCCATGGACTGCTCAGTTTTCAGTAGTTCACCTGAAACACAAAGCAAGCACATGATGCAGTCATCAAAATGCTAAAGGAGGCTCTGACCAGTCCTAACTTCTGGGACTGTGCCCCACTGCCATGGAAGACTTCTCCACAGGCTCAGGGGGGCTCACGTCATGCCAAAGGAGAACACTTGCCTTCACAAAAGGGACCCAGCTGTGCAAATTTCAGCACAGTCTGTGTTTAGTTGCTCACAGTTTTGGACTTGATACTTTCCATGAAGAGCAATATTTTTGGAAGGAACTCAAGGCACCTTGAACACTTCCGTATTCCAGGATCTGGAAAATGCTAAAAAGCCCTCTGCCCTCTAATTTCTTTTTTGATGCACCACAATAGACTAATGGATGTTTGGGGTGAAGTTAGAGATAAATGAGATTTTGGAGCCAGTTTTATGCAATAATCAGGTCAGCTATTTATAGCAATCACTTTTGTCCCTAGAAATCATCAGGTCAGCACCAAAACCCCTTTAGTAGTTCTGCCACAGAACCCACAACAGAAAGAAAACTGCCAAGTCATCTCCTCAGCATCTAGTTGTGCTCCCAGCTGGAGGGCTGTTAGTTTAAGCAGATTATTTCAGAGAGAAAGTAGCACATGCATGAGGCCTGCAACAGCCCTCTGCGACACAGGTCACAACAGCTGCCTTACAGGAGAAACACTTCATGTGATCGAGGAGATCTTGCATCACACTTGCTACACAGAGGGTCCGTGTTGTACAAAACCACCCACTGACACACACACTTTCCCCTGTGGCTCAACACCCGCTCCCAAATGACAGTGTAGAGGTGTCGTGCTGGGGCACCAAGCCAGGGGACATCTGGCTTCACCCTCTCCCAGCCAGAAACCCTACCACAAACCACCATCACCCAGTGCAAAAGCAACTGCTTTATTTCCTTTCATTTCCCATGAGAAAATAGCCCAAAGTCCATCTAATCAGGGCAAATGCACACAGCTATTATCCAAGTTTCTGCATCTAGATAACCAGCGCAGGCATGGAAACTTGGCAGATGTCACACACTGGGAAACAAAAGGACTTCCACCACATGTTGGGAATAGTGTTATGTGAAGTTATTCTATTGCTGTTCCATAAACATCCAGGATAGCAGGACACCTTAGGCTGCACACAGCTGAGTAAGAGAGTGCCTGTCACCACCAGCATAGACTGGTTGTGCACTGTGACCCATGGGCAGCACTGCACCTCAGGACACTGGGGTTGCTCATGTACTGTACCACATGCTGCAGGGCAGTGACAGCAAGCCAAAAACAGCCCTCGTGTCTGCACCCTTGTGAACAGCCAGCTCTGAGTGTCTATTTTTTATTTAGGTGGCACAAATCTCAGCTGGTTCTCAGTGCACGGTCCGTGCATGAAATTCCTCACAGAAAACATTTCACACAGTGCAGTGTGATAAGAAAAATACTTCCACAAATGCTTCAACATCTTCCAGTGCTATAAGGCATCCAGGTATGGATTTAAACCACTTTAAAAAGTAAAAACTAAATATTTCCAAGCTTCCCCCTGCACAGGCTCCAGGCCAGGTCTGTCAGAGCACCTATGTGCCCCTGAGCACTGCTGGGACAGACTGAGCAGCACAGAGTGGGGGCAGTGCCTGCACCCCTCACCTCCCCAGTTCATTTCAAACCTTCACCAGATTTTCAGAACCAAACTCCTTTCTCACTCAAACCCAAACAGAGTTTTTAGCATCACTGGCTGACTGCTGCTGGGTATGACGTCACAGCAAGGCATCCAGAGAAGAGAACAAGTCCGGCGACTAACCCAGCAAATGAAGGTCACGGCTACAGAGTAAAGCTATTGAGGTGTCTGAAGGTCTTTCTTCCCTCCAAGATCTATGTTCCACCTTCTTTGCAGCTGTCATATTGCTTAAGTAAATCAATAGCCAATAGCTTCATTCATGTTCAGTAAAGAGCCAGAAAGACTTTTTGTTCTGGGGTTATGCACAGAAGAAAATCTCTGATTATGCTACAATGTAGTCACTTCTATCCTGCCATCACACATTTTGTAAGACAAAAAATTGCAACAAATTCTGCCAGAAAATATTCTGTCCAGTCATTAGATATACAAACATCTCCCAAATGATATCTCAGATTTTAAATTAAAAACTAAATAAAATTTTTAAAATTCAATTTAAAAAAAAAATAAAGCCTAATGGGAAAAAAATTTAGCAGGGTACAATAGCAAGTGCTCTGGTCCAGCCACTACCTGAACTTTAGGGGTATGTGCATGTGGGTTCAGCTCCAAACTTCATGACATCTAATATCAGCAGTCAGTAGACACACAGACATGCTGACACTCGAGTTGGTCCTGCTCACTTAACTCTACAGATTTCAACTAAATCAGCATTATCCTTTTCTCCCATCCTGCCATAGTCAGACTTTGCACAATCATGGTGAACTTCTCCAACATTTTTAATTGTTTGCATTTTTGACTGTTTAAGCGGAGCAGGCTCCAAGCACCTTCGCAGAACATGCCTTTGCTGTGAATGCAAGCAGTCTCTAGCAATAGAGTTTAAAGGACATAGAAGGATGAGGTAGACAAGGACTGCTGCTGACAGCCAGATCCAGTGCTTGCCCACCTGCAGAACTGTTCTGCTATGGGGCAGGGAGGTGGGCTGGAACTGGGATGCTCACACCTCCCTTGTCACAGAGCCTGGCACTGAACCAAAAGAAGATAAACAGGATTAGAGGCTGCCCGTGCTCCTTCCCTGAAATTGCTCTTGTAACCACTAATTCTCTTCAGGGCAACATTTCTCTTCTTACCTTGCTGTTACCTGCTCATTTAAGCTGAAAATGAGAGAAACATGCATGCTTACTCCTGCCTTCCCCAAGGGCAGGGAACACAAATGCTAACCCCTACAGGGCCAGGCTGGGCTATAAACACAGATCCTGGTGACTCCTGGGCAAATGCTTACCAGCAGGAAACATTACAGAATCACAAAATATGCTGAGTTGAAAGGGCTCCGCAAGGAACTTTGAGTCCAACTTTCAGCCCTGCACAGGACCATCCACAAAACTGCTGACAGTGTCTGTCATGAGCTGAACTAAGGCTTTGGAAATTAAAGCTCTTACTAACATGATTTCCAGAGGATTCAAATTCTGCAGCTATCTACAGGCACACAGTTGAGGGCCATTCACTGTAAGCGCGAGACAGGAGCACCTCAGGTGAAGAGAAATTCCACCTGACGTTGTTTATACCCATGTTTGCTCCTGAGCTCTTCTTTGGGAGGGAGTCAGATGCCCCACGTTGTCACCAAGCTCCTCAGGAGCAATGCAAGAAGAGAGGCAACCGCTTCCAGCCAGCCCTGGCTCTCCTCTCTGGGGCCAGGACCAATGGAGCCCCTGTGCCTGCTCAGACTTTTGCCGCCTCCACTGCGCCCTGAAAAGGGTGACCTTGGGTGACCCAGGCCATGTTTGCCATTTTTCCCCAGCCAGACAGACAAAAGCAATGGAAGATGTAATATGTTTTGCACATTTGCCCAATGCAATTAGCAACAGGCTCTTAGCCGAGGGGCTGCATTGTCACACTCAGCTGGAGCCAGCTAAGCTGATTTGTCCGTGTTCGCAAAACTCCCCTTTCACAGACCAGTGACTATGGTCAAAGGACAAATCACTGAGGTCCCAGGTTGGCCCCAGCTGCCAAAAGGTCCACCCCCTCCACCTGGCTCTACAGGGAGACTGGAAATTTCTTTGTCACTGTTGGACAACCAGGTCCATGCTGCAGGAGCTTCCAGGCTCCCTCATTGTCCTGTTCTGCACTGGAAGTCTTCTCCCCCAGCTCTGCTGGCCAAGGGGCAAAAACACCCATGCCAGCACTGTGGGCCAGTATTTGCAAACTACATGATGTACAAACACAAGCATAACCACTGCTTACTGTTGGCCCAGGGGAAAATGCTTGCACTCCGGAGCGCTCACCACAAGGCACAAAAGGAGCATCAGCTCAGCAAACACAGGATACTCTACACCCAGTCACTGAAAGTTTGCTAAAGGAGATGCTGTATTAACAATAACAACCAAAAAAAAAAAAAAAAAAAAAAAAAAAAAAAAAAAAAGGGGGGGGGGGGCAGGGGAAAGAAAAGAAAAAGCTCTCCTCTTCCCGCCAAAAATTATGCAGCAGCAGGTCCACAGAGTGTCTGCCAGATGACCCGCTTGTCACACTCATAATTGCTTCCCATCTGGTGTCTGGAGCACACAAAGCCTGGCCGTTTGCCAGCGCAGGACGACGCACAAACTGGCCTACTTCTGGTGACACGGGCCCTCCAGACACCGCTGATCCCCTCTTTCCGTATGGCTGAGGAGAACGTGGCATTCATTTGTAAATTGCCGGCGGCTGATTTATCCGGCTATTCGGCCCCGCTCAGCCCAGCTCACGCTTCCCCTCCGCTGCGCGGTGCAGCCCCGGCCGCGGCGCCGGGGCGAGTCCTCTCGGACACCGAGTTGCCACAAGCACACGCTTGCCAGTGTGAGATGGACGCGAACAAGGACGCTGTCCGCCCGCACACCGCTCAGCTTTGAGAGGCGCGCAAGCCAACTCGGAACAACGAGTACGTACACGGAAGCACATCCTCAGCTGCTCCGATGTGCAAAGCTGATTCCTTCTCCAAACTGTCTTTCCACCTAACGTGTACGCGTAGCTCGTGCTGTTCGACAGCTCCTACAAAGACTTCTGAGATACTTCGTGTCACTGCTTATGAGCAGTCTTTCAATAAGTAGTTTTCTCTGAGTTTTGTCTGCTCTACCAGTATGTCCTATTGATATTTTTTATATTATTTTTATTTAATATCTACTGGTGTAAGAACTTGACACCCTCAGAAAGCTGAGCAAATATTCCTCAATCTGTGTGACAGACCATTTTGAAGCAGAGTGCACAACACTCTAAAGGAGTGCTCTGAAGGTTGTGCAACCACCAAACATCACTTTTACAAGTAGTAACTATGACCAAGTAACTGGCCAGTGGTGGGCAAGGAAGTAAATGCTAAGTAAGCAGAACTCTCCCTCCCCAAAAGAGAAAAGCACCCCTTCCCCTCAGACCATGACACAGGACAGTCACACATGTCCATCACTGCCAGTCAATACACAGCCCATTCCTATCTTGTTTGCACTGAGGCCATTAACATCCATTCTCCCTGTAATCAGAGGGTGTGATGACACAGGAAATCAGAGGTCAGGTAAATAATTCAGAGGACTCTAAAACTAAACCTAAATTAGAACCCAAGGTTTCTGTAAAACATAGTAGCAGGTAGACAGAACTCCCATTGCGATAGCAACTGCATCACTGTGGTGATAACAGCCCAACAGTGGGCACTGGCAAAGGGCTCCTTTCAGTTCTGTACCTCATAAAAAACAGACACAGCAATGAAGCAGAAGAGAAAATGAAATTAAAAAAGCAAACCACACCACCAACACAAGCTGAAACTGAAGAATGCCATCTCTTGCTCCAGATGCAAACAGAAGCTGCACTACTGCGGTTTCTTCATTAAGGTGATATAGTGGGTACGAGCATTTGGATTTTTACTTCATACAAAAATGTAAGATTGTGTATAAATGTCCAAAGCTTACCTGTTCATCCAACACATCATGCTAGCAGAACTACAAGGATCCCATTGTTCCCTTCAGCTGCAGGGCAAGAATCCAACCCACTCGAGGGATAAGCTGGCTGTCTCCAGAAGCCACACAGACCAGTATGCTGCAGCTTCAAGAGGGACCAATCTTTTGGCTCTGCTGGCACAGAAACAGTAATCCACAGCTTCCTCATGAAAGTAAGCATTTAAGCCTGTAAAGCTTCAGCTTATCCAACGTCAAGGAAACTTATGAAAAAAAATTAAATGAGGTCTAGCCTTAGAAGACATCAGTGTATTTTCTGCCTAGGTACCGAACCTTATCAGAGTATTTGTAACAAAACCAAATGCAAGAATCTATTTCAGTTTCAAAACTTTCGTTGTTGGCATTGTGTGTCTTGGTCACAGGTATGGTGCAACCTTGGTCCTTTAATATTCAGTGTTAAAACCCTTATTTCACAAAGCTTGATTCACTCACGGCATTTGATCAATGTGTTTGGTGGAAATCCAGTAGAGTTATTCTCATGTAAAATCTGAGTAACAACAGTAGGAACTGGGATTATTCTCACCAATCAATTCCTTAAAGACCACTTCTTCCAAGTAAAAGTCAGACCCATAAGAAAAGCTTCCACAGTTTTCATATAATAAAACTTAGGATTTCCTGCCAAACCTGCCTTGCTGGCTGTCCATCTTCTCTACTTTGTTTCACTGAGGAAAGTCTACACAGAAAAATGAACTTGCTGCATCACTGGACTTTGCTTTCCTTTATCTACACTTCACCCCCATTTCAGACAACAGCAGCCAGCCACAACACAAACAAAAGCCACCTCATTTTTCCCAAGTGATGAAAAACTTCACACTTGCAAACAAACATGAGCAGGTCTGCGGGTTACTCATATAGTGGTCTGGCTATGACGGCCAAACCCCCAGCAAAGCCCCTGTAACAGTCAATAGTTTTCTCATACAGCTTAAAGCTAGATGATACAAATTACTAGGATCTATTTCTGAAGAAGTGTTAGTCCCTCTTGTCCTTTTCCTTCAAGAGATTACCTTAAGTGTCATTTATATTGTCACAAAACTGGGAAAGGAAATCAAAATTTTTGCCTTGAATGCCCATGTTTATAGCCAAGTAAGAGAGTTCAACTCTAACTCAGATTAATAAATGTTTGTGAGAACTGCTTAGGGGAGGAAAATGAAATCACACTGCACAACTTACACTTGCATTTACCTCCCAAGACTCAGGCACACATACTAAAATACTTCTACCCTACAAAAGAAAGTAACGTAACAAAAGCTTTACACTATCAGCATTCATTCCTCGAATTGTCTTCTATACCTAAAAATCTGTGTTACAGCTTTGAGAGACAAATATAAACTGACAGTCAGATACAAGTAGGCTTACATGCAGGTTGGATTGAAGCAGATTCTGCCAAGGGGCTCCATCCTGCTGTGTAACCCACTGATTCCCATGTCTGCTGTCTCTGCCCAGTGCAGAAAACACAGGTCTCTTGCAGTTCCACAGGCACACATACATACATGTTGCTTTAACAAGCACCCAGTGCTACAGTTTTCAAACAAAAGACACTTACAGTAACCTGATACATAGATGCTTTATTTCTGACATTAATGCGGTCAGTATTGTGAGATTCTCTTACATAAAAGAAAAGTTTGTAGTACAACAAAAACTAGGATAAACAAGGCATTTGTTGCACGTTATGTCAAACCTTAGAACAAAAATACGGTGTAATATGTATTTAGGTTTCATGCAAGTTTGGCTGCTGCATGTACAATTTACCTATAAACTGAAAGAAATGCAAATGCACACAACATTCAAAAACTAATAGGATGCCTGACACATGAAAGATTAAAACCTTCCTGCTAAAGCAACAAAGTAGGAGTTAACTAAACGATCCAACCAATACCAACACAAATTATTACTACTTACCATAAATCTATGCTTAAACTTGGTAAAGGTAGTTTTGATGATACCATTTCTACTTCAATATACCATCCAGATTCTAGATAGTCATTCTGTCTTAATGTCTGATTTCATTTTTCATGAATTAAATGCTGTCTCCAGAGCTACATGTTGCTGTTAAATCCATTCTGGTAATGCACCCCTAAATCTAGTATTGCCAAGAATACCAATTGACTCCTCTAAATTTTGCTAGGTGAGGAGTAATCTTGGCATGATGGGCATTTTCCAATCCCTTCCTTATAACAGGATTCCCGCCCCCCTTAAAATTTTGATGTGAATTAAAAATTGCTAAAAACGTTTGTGCCTACTACTATTAGAGCCAATATCAAAAAGCTCATGAAAACAAGGATTTTATAAGCTTTGAGATGCTTAAAAAAGTTTAAGAACCCATTACCTTCCTTGTGCCACTCATCACATGTTAAAATTCTCCATTAATTAATTTTTCTCTACCATCTTTGATATTAAAGTGTTAGGAACACTTTCCACACCCTGCATAGTACTGGTTGATCTCATAAAGTTAACTAGAGAACCTGACATCATGTAATTTTACATACAGTGCATATGATGCTCGCTCTTTCCATCTCTCATAGCAGCAAGCCGATTCTGCCACGATCTGTAGCAGCACACCCGGGAGTGGAGAGGAAGAGTGTTTGAATTATAAATAACTAAAACTACAGTGTACAATTCTATTTACCTGTCAGTATCTGTTGAGAGCACTCCATTATAACTTGCTCGAAATTAACTACATAAAAATCTCTACAACAAAAGCAAACCAAAACATTCCTTCAAAACCAAAAATAAAGACATAAAATAAGTGCAAATACCTAAAATAGGCAACTAAAGCAAGTGTTGTGACCTGTATACCTTTAAATAAGGACAAAGATTTTTCATAAATAAAAGAATGTTCTCTTTGCTCTTCAAACATTTAGTCAGTATATAATGGTCAAAGTTAAGTGCAGATACAATTGTTTTGAGATCCAAGGTGCCAAGTTTCTTTAAAAAAAAAAAAGAATAAAATATATATATTGAAAATGCATTAGTTTTTAGTTCCTATGCAGGACAAAGTACTCCTCTGTCTCATATAAGACCCCACCATTTCTTTCTAAATATATTTAAACAAGGTACAGGAAAAGTTGCTGTATAATACAGGAATACCTTGTAATTATGTTGTAGACCAACATGATTTTAGGGCTATAGTGCAATCTTTATGTAGATGTAACATACAGTATAGATTTTTACACTTCACCACTGTAATTCTTCTTGCTATTTCATATATTTTAAACTTGTCCTTTTTTCATTTTAGCTGTTTTAACAGGAAACAACATTGGCCTCTAGACAACCTGCATACATATAAATATCTACATTTAAGCTTTGAAATGGAAATAAATTATAAAAACAGACTCCTTTCCAATTTACAAAATTTTCCTTGTTCCTACATACTGTACAATACATTCAACAATCATCTCATTTTGAGATTTATGAAGAAAATACTGATGCTTTACACTAAACTTAATTCACCCCCCTCTGCCTACTTCTAGTACCATTTGCAAATAAATATATTTAACACTGTAGTTAATTTCATTGTTTTGCAGCATACCAAAAAAATTAGTAGTGCAACTTTCTATCCTTCCTTTGTACTCCTTTCCATTGTGTTTCTTTTTATACTAGAAAAATGCTACATAAGCAAAAGCACATTCAGTCATGTATGTTGCTCGTTTGGAAACCAGTAACAACCTATAAACCTACTCTATATTGAAAATGCTCTAACAGATAAAAAAAGCGATGCAAGTCAAAAGAATAAATATGAAAAATAGACCTAAAAACTGTATGTTGTCAGTACTGCAATGTGTTTTACCCTTCTTTATACTCTAGGGGGTTACTCGTTTAATATTTAAAAAATCCATTGCAGAACTGTTTGCGGTATCCCTTCGTAAAGAATGCAAGAACTTCATGTCTGTTCTTTGTCAGTCAAAAGAAGAAAGGAAGCTTTAAGGTAGCTTTAAGGTTTCCCTTGGCAGACTCTCTCAAAGTAAAGACTTAATTCCCAAGTATGGAACGGGAATGGCCTTCAACATTGTTTCAGTTTCAATGGAAAGAGATGGTTGTCAGCTGCAGTGACCATCACAGTATCAGAGACCTTGAATTGCTGTTGGTAGCTGTGTATGTGCTCAGATACCTTCTTGCTTGCTCAGTCATGATAAGCTGGTCTTCTGTTTTCCCATAAACAACTGCCTCCCAGTCACGATTTGGCTGCATAAAATAAAACTCTGTTAAAAAGGTTCTTTTAACAAACTAAAATACTTCAGCAATTCTCATACAATGTTTCAGACTAACAGTAAGTTATTAAAGCCTATCAATAGTATATTTTACTGAGAAGTATCCAGTTCTACAGTACAATACCTAAAACCTGTGACAAAGCTCCCTCTCCACCCCTTAATCCAGCTCCCAAGCAGTGCATTTTGTTATGCTTCAAGTTCTAACACACAAAATGAAAAACACTCTTCAATAGAGTCTAACTAGTTCAACAATTAATACATAAAAGGGAAGCTAATTAAGTTCTCTTTGAATATCTTCCTCTTTAAATGTGCTAAGTTCAACAGGCAGAAAAACATATTACTGACAGCTGTCTGGAGACACCAAGGAAGGTAAAATGATTTGGCAGCTGAAAAAGAAGATCATGAAGAAATTTACTGAACCAAGTGGCAGCTGTGGAAGAATGGTCAGATTTTTGGGGAATATATAGGAAATGGCAAAGGAATTAGGAATAAAAATGATGAATGGAAGAATAATTAAGCTACTAGTCCTGCTTTTTCCATGAAGCAGAGCCTACACCTTCACATGATGTATTGAACCTCGAGCTGATTCGTTTCAGCTCCAAATTGGACCTGACACTGGCCGATTGTAGCATGATGAAGAAGGCAAGATCCTCTCCCTCCCACACTGAGCTAGAAACTGATCAAAGGCATCAGTTCCGCATATAGATTCACAAAGAAAATTAGCTGTTTGAGTTTCTCTGTAAATTTAGCAGAACTTGATTCATGTAAGGGACTTGGGCTTAGAGAGGGCACAAAACTGAGAGGGAATTTCTCTGGGGAAGGAAAAAAGTAAAAACATGGTTCAATGAAAATATTTGTGAGTATACTACGACTCAGCTCTCCTTTTAAGTTTTCTAAAGACCATATTTCTGGGCCAGATAGATGTATTTACCTTTGCTGCAATTCATAGCAAAAGAATTTTTCTTTTTTTTTTTAAATTTTAGTATCACAATTAAATGAACTTTGTTCTTCCTTCTTATAAGAAAAGATCAGAAAGTAGTAGTGTTCTCTCTGTACTTAAAAACATCATTGTTAAAGCAGTTAAGTAGAACATGGACGATCAGGCTCCAGATGTCCTGTCTTTTTTATTATTTTTTCATTAATACAGAGCTGTGGATACTCTAAGAAGACAAAAAAACTTTATACATTAACGCCCTATGGGACAAACTGGAATTGGTACAAAGTCAGATCAGAGAATCTCTTCTTAAAGCTGGTGGTCAGGACATACACAGAGGGAAAACTAGGTTCCATGATGTTACCAGTATGGAAAATATATGGATGTACAAGAACAGGCCTGTTACAAGAGCAGTTACCAAACAGAACCTGTGGATGAACTCTGCTTAATGAATCCCATTGGGCTTATTATGAAGAGTAAGCACCAGAGAAATCTGAGAAACCGAAGTCCTAAAGATGCTGAGTTTGCACCAGGCCAAGTTTTCTAACTCCTAGTCTTGGGCACCCAGACCTGTTTTGTAGGTCTTCCCTACCCTGTTTTTTTCCCCCACATCTAAATCTTAGTGAAACATCACTTTATTTCACTGAAACAAAGTATGAAACATCAGGGTCGTATTTAAAGAATTTAGCTATGAATAAACACTTTGCAGACAAATGACTAACTTACAAGAAATAAGGATCATGGAAACACTGACTGAAACTGGATCACTGATTTCAACATTTCTAGACATTAGTGCAAGACAGAAGCAAAAGAACACAAAATTTCTTTGTTAACCCACTAACAGAACTAACAATTCTTTGCATCCAGACCTGAAGAGCTTTCTCCATTTTGACATTTTTTGTAGCACATGCATTCAGTTTCTTCTTAATTACTGCATTTGCTTTGTTTGCTGGATTTGTATCCTGTTTTTCTGATGTCAGCTTACATCTGTTGTCCTGTATTTCCAACAATGGTGTCATTAATAAAGATGTGGTATATGCATTTTTTGACTATTGACAAAAAAAAGAGTAGGGAACAGGAATAATAATTAGTAATTAATACAAAAAGACTTCAGCTGCTGTGTTCAGAGAAGCCAAAATGTAAACAAAGTAAATACTATCAGAAAGATCCCAGGAAAGAATCTGAAAAGAAAATATAATGAACAATATATGAAGAACTAGCCTGGTCCATACTGGAATCCATAGTCAATACTAAGCATAGTACAACAAGCAGCTGCTAGCATGGTTTAGGTATCACTGAGTAGACAGTTTCTTTACTCTAAAGCAACACTACTCTGATAACATTTTGTTAAGAACAAGATTTGATAAAGTGGTAACTACAGAACAGTTTTAAAGAAAAAAGCTTGTCATTCACTTCTAGGACAACTCTCGTGAAAGTAAGGACAAGGAGACTAGAGTCAATAAAGTAAGATCACATCAGTTTCAGCGAGAGGAACTGCTCTAAGAACTGAAATAAGCACCGGACGGATCATTGCAGAAGAATTTTACATAATGGTAATGTCTATGGAAATAAAAGTAAATTAATCCAGCTTCAGTATACAAAAGTGGAAGACAGATATATGTCAATTTTAAAGACCAAAAATTAGATGACAGTAACAGTGGCATAAGTAGTTGCTTTCTTACAAAAACACCCCATTAAACTGCATTATACCATGTTTAAATATTTATTCTACCTCAGACCTTATTCCTAAATTATCATCATATGGACACGCAATTTCTACTTAAGGATTGGTATGGTCTTCATTTTTAAATAAGATACTATCAATATCTCTCTTGCTAGGAGTGAATGTTCCTGTTGCACCAGCATTTCTCATGAAAATGAAGGAAAATTAACTTTTCCCCAGACCCCTGCCTTTAATAGACCACAACATCATGGTGTATCTTAATAAACTGGACATCAGCGATGCACAACATACCGTGTCGTAACACGACACTACTAAGAGAACACCAGGCAGTTTGGTTATGACTGAAATGGCTGCAGCACCACTGCTCCTCACAAGAGATGTTCTTGGGGAAGCTGGCAATTCCCACCAGGTGGCAGAGCACCCAACACCCAACAGGCAGATCCCAAGGCTTGGCACAGTCTTAAGAGGCACTTTAGAAGGGAATTTAGAGAACCAGCTAGAAACGAGGACAACTTAAACACCTTACACAGTCTTTAAAAAAAGACCTTGGCTCCTACATCCTGAATATAGCCTTAAACCTAATCAAGAAGCACAGACATTTACTCTTGAAGCATTGAACATATACATGCATTAAGAACTCATTAGAACAAAGATTTTCTTCAAGACTAAAGAATAAGCTATTCAGTTAATCAACTGAAAAAACACTGAGCTGCTTTTTAAAGGAAGAGGGACCAAAAAAGCCCCATATCTGATTTCTTCATATGTTGGTTATTGAGGCAGAAGTATCCAAATTCCTTTAGGCAGAGGGAGCACACAAACTTCACATTTTACATGCTTGATATTCCTAAAGTATTCCCCTCCTATGTGAAACAGGAAAAACATGCTGCCTAATAGGCAATTATGTATTTTCAGAACACATCTGCCAGACTGTCAAGCATGCACAGCACAGGAGCAAATGTCATCTTCCTGGTATACTACAGAGAGCTTCAGCATGCTGCATATGCTGAAGTTTATAGGTAACCATCATGGAAACAGCTTTGCTACAAACCTGTAAAGCATTCACATTATTTTACCTACTCTGAAGGACTGAAAGGAAAAATTCATGCGTGAATTCAAGCCCAATGCTCACCTATTTCTTAAGTACTTAAAGTAGTATTTCAAACTGAAGGTATTTTTCACTTTCTAGATGTACTAATCTAGCAGCTTCAATCCAAAAATTTATTTTAGTTGACAGAACAAAAGATACACAGTTCCATATTAATATTGCTGCCAGTGATGCTCTTCAATTAGTTTAATTCTTACCTGTACATCTAAACGATTATCTTCTGTCAAGCACTGAGCCCCAACATCATCTTTTTCCTGTGAATCCAGGACCAGTGATTTTCTGACTTTTTTAGAAAAGTTGTGCTGAAATAAACATTTTGCAAAGAAAAATTGTAAAATATTATTTAAAAGCCATTATTCCCTATTTGAAATTACTATTGTCATATTACCTCCTGCTTGCAGTTTTTATACAAAGTGTCATCTTCCTCCTTGGGAAATATATCTGTTCCAGTTTCCTCTTTCAAAACCTCCCTAATGTCTTCCTCCGAGAAGGCAAGTGGTTGTGACTAAATGTTAATTAAAATTGAAGAAGAAAATACAGGAAGTCTATTAGTTGCCAGTTCTTACCATATTCTACTTTCAGCTAATGTAGGCCAGAAAAGAGATCTTGCAAAACATAGCAAGAAATGACCTAAGCTACTGTAGTTAAAAACCACAGGCTACATTTCAAAGCTATAAAGATTTTTTTAATATTATTTCTAGCCAGATAAAACATATACATGTACACAGAGACTCAAAAATGCAAGGTAGCATTGAAGAAGACAAATTACTTGTTTGCACTTATTAGTAATGGTTATCCACTGAAAAAAGGGATAAAAATAATTTATATATACTAAATGCCTACATAAACACACATGTATATATACATGCATAAAAACATACTAAAAAACTGTGTAGAAATGTATAACTGGCATTGTGAAAAGAATTTACACCAATTTTAACACAAATCTTTGAATAAGACATTGATAGTCCTAAGTACAGTACAGAACTTCACAGAAGCCATACAGATGGCTCCTTTGTGTACCAACAGGAGAAGAATTCCCTTAAGCCCTCAAAATTTGATTTTGAACAGGAGGTTAATAGTGGACAGAAACAGGAATGCCAAACCACTCCATTTGCATAGTGAGGGACTGTGAATCTATAGGGTAACACAGATGGTGCCAAGCCCTGTGGCAAAGTCTGAGCTACCTTCTGTGTTTGCAGAAAAGAAGTAGTCAATATATATTGGCTGGAATTTTTTCAGAACTTGAAAAGCATATGTCTACTGAATTCCAAAAGTTATTATGCATTAACATACCTTAGCTAGGCTAGGAAGAGGACAAAAATTGAATTCATTTGGAACAAACTAACAAAAAAAAGTAACATTAACCATAGTCAACAAAAAAGTCTGTGACAGCCAGAACAATCAGAGGATCATGAACTGCTATACTAAAATTTTGGGATTTAGCATGAAGAAAACTGCTAACATCACTCAAGATAATCACACTGTGGTAAACACCTAGTTTCAGTCTTAGTGCTGTAGAAGAACCAAAACCAAAGAACAACTCAGCTCGTACACAGTCCAGAGGATTCAAAGATAATGCAGTTTTTCAAGTGAAATGTGAAAGTTGTTTAAAATAATGAGCTCAGTCCCACTGATCTACAGCAGCTTGCTCCTATTAGGTTACCTAGCTGGAGAACCCACACCCATTCATTCTCTGACTTACAATTTTTCTTTTGAAAAAAACAGATTAAAAATTAATCTAAAATTAAAATCTCAGGCAGTTATGTAACCACCTTGTAAGAGATACAGTGTTAGCAAGGCTAGGAAAATTTAAAACAACTCACAAACATGAAACTGATGTATTTAAGATTACTGTGGATCAAATGATTATATGTACCAAATTACTATTCAAGAAGATAATGCCTCCATACTACACAAGTCTAACAACCAAATCCGAAGCACTTTTGATTCACGTTCTAGTTGTTCTCTAGGATAAGAAAATGCTTTCTAAGATCACACGGAGGCTTACAATACCTCAAAACCAAGAGGGCATTTAGACTTCAACTTAGAAGAAAAGAAATAGTATCATCACATACCGTAAGTCTGAGGGGACCATACTTTTTTTCCTGAGCAGCCAAAGCATTTTTAAAAGGAGTTGGTGTCCTTGGTGTTGAACCCAAAAGAGATCTTCTCATTGTGGGAGTTCTAAAACTATTCAAGCATAGAAAAGCATTCATAAGCAAATTTTAATATTTTATCGTTAGCAATGTAAATAAATTAATCTAAGGAACATTTTAAAATGTACACAACCGATATCACCATCATGAATCTGAAAGTACTGAGATCACTACAGCATTACCCCATAAGTATTAAACTTTAATTTAGTAACACCACCACATGTTTAATATAATAAACCTACCCCACATTTTCCTTTTGATCTTGTGGTGTCATTTCCTTGTGTAAAGGAGTCGTAATAAGAACTTTCTGCCCACAGATTGGAGTTGATGTAAATGCAGGATTTTCAAAGTTAAATTGTTCATTTCCAGAGCAAGTGTTGAAAAACTAAGCACAAGAGGGGGGGGAAAAAAAAGGCAACCTTACAGGACAAAATTTCACCATTGTACTGAACAGGAAAAACCCCCAAATTATATACACATATCTGAAAGACTTTTACTGACAAACCCCAATACTCTATTCTTGACTTACACTTATTGCTGAAACCTTGATTTTCTTCTTGAAATCCCTACTACTTAATTAGGTCACAGAGACAAAAGGTTTCTATCAACAATTATTTGCATGAGAAAGTGTGAGCTAAGACACAGGTTGTCACCGCTGCTGCCACCCTCCCCATCAGTCTTCAAAACAGAGGTCATTAAAGGATTTATTTTTAAGATATTTAACCTTATGCAGATGCTTTAAGAAGTTATTTTGACATATTTATTTAGGCTACAATGTACTACTAGGGAAGAAAGTACTTATAATTTATAACCCACCCACAACAGTCTTCATGTTTAGCTGTATTTAAAGATACACTCACCTGTGATGGAGAAAATGGTAGTGTTTTCACTGGCGTTCGCTTTAATGCAACATTGACAGCATCGTTACACAAGCCGTCGTTCAGATCAGTCACCGGGGACTGCCCAACACGCAATCTCTTCTTCTTTCTCAGGATAGCAGGTGGATTGCTGAACTTACTTAAGTTTGAGGTTGTTGAAAAAACTGTTTCCTCATCCCCACTGATGCTGCTGTGGTTTTTGCCATCAAGCATAACGCCGACATTATACTGGCACTCAGCAGCCCCTTCACTGTGTTGAAGCCGCATTAATTTTACTGGAGCTGGCTTGACAGGGGATACAACAGCCTCTGAAAGCTCAAAACAGGTATCACTCCATGCTACCGGATCCTATGAGGCAAGACGCAAAACACAAGCAGGCTTATCCAACATTACTTCACAATGTCCAAAATAATTTATCAGCCCTCTACCTCCACGAGCCCTATACTGAATTATTCTCCGTGTCTTTCATAAAATGATAAAATACTGAATATTTTAAAGCACAATCCTTTTAAAACAGGCAATAAATCACTTGCTAAGGTGGAAATTATAAACAAATACAAAATAAGGTATTTAAGAGTATTTTACACATATTGTGTAAGTTGACATTTCTAATTAAACACTTCTTTTTAGAAAGGAATACAAACTTACAATTTCCATAAGGTCTAGTGTCTCTGCAAATTCTGGAATGGTTTGTAGAGGTGTTAACATTCTATTTGCTTCTACACCCAAATACTTAGGTGGTGAATTCTGCTGAACAGGTGTGATGCGGGTCTCGTCCATGCTGTAGAAATCACTTGTTTGTTCCTCAAGGCTACTTAGTGTATTAGGCATACAATCCTCCATGATAAAATTTCCAGACCAACAAGACAAGCTTCCAGCTTGCTAAAAAGTTATGAAGAAACATGTTAATCTTATTCAACTTAGAGGGTGAAGAGTCAATTATGCGACTGCAGGGTGGAAGAAAAAGTAGTGTGCGGAAAGACTTAGCGTAACTATTAATTTTGGCATTTTCAAATACCAATTATCCGTTTCAATTACCGCAGTTAGTCTTCTCTTTATATTAACGTACTCAACATTCTCAAATTGCCTAAGATTTTTATCTTACCTCACATTCATATCTTATACACACTTATAACTTAGGTAATTATGGGCTGTATTGGAAGCCATCTCTGATGCAAGTTTCCTGCATACCTGAACACCAGTATATTATGAAGTCATCTTCAATACAGAACACAGGTAAATTTTAAGATTTGAAAATGTTTCTAGAGCGTGAAATACTACGTGTTTGATCTGGGTTTTTTAATGCAGATTTTGCATTAATAGTTTAGTAAACTTCTAAAAGGTTATCCCATTTAAGTAGACTGCTTAGTACCCAAGAAACAAATTTTAATTTTCACTGGAAATCTAGAAGCAAACCAGACTCTACTAGATAATTAGAACACTGCACTGTTTCAAAAGAATGCCAGGAATAACTCCATCACATAAAACCTCAAGTTCACCTGTATTATAAACTAGTGATCAATGTGGTTGGGTTAGTTAGGTGTCTGATACGCATGGCTCTCTGAGGAAATCAGTGACTGTCATCTGCAAGTTACCCTAATTCTACAGAATTCTACACTGAATTTACACTCAAATTATACCCAGTGAGTATTTATTTACTGTTCGTCTTGTTCAAACATGGATATTAAGTATTGCAAGCACTCACACTGAAGTTCGAGGAAATATAATCTACAGGACATTTCAAAATCAAATGGGGCAAAACCTATGCATTTTTCACCTTTCTCTACTGAGCAGATGATCAACATTACTGATCTATAAAACTGAATGGCAGTGATATCAAAGGTGTTACCTCTTGAAGAGGATTGAAATACTGGGTCTCAGGAACTGCCAAATTGATGGTCATATTTCTGCTGCCTTCACAGTTTAGAAAACTGCACTAAAAATAAGTTGCCTCAGTTCTAATACATAGATTTTTGTTTTACAATGCAACAGCCATACGTTTGATTTTAGACGGTCAGGTGAAAAAAACATCACACTACACCAAACAACTGTTACTGAATTTCTGAGGATTAACCTCAGTAATGCATATTCAAATATTTAGAGAAATTTACAGTCCTTACAGAAGACATTTGTTTTCTTCTGATTTCATTCTCTGCTGACATAAGTAGCAATTCAAGTTCCTTTATTTTCTTTTCTTTATCAGGATCATCATCAATAAATGGCTGCTGAAAAATTTAAGAAAGAAGCCATTACTATTTTTCACTTCCACCACCCCTTCACGGTAAAGAGTCTGTATTATAACACAGCTGTATTTTTAACAGGAATCCACACCCAGAGGGAACAGAACTGTTCAGGTCGTATCGTATTTTGTAGAACAGAAGTCACTCACAAGCAAAACAATGCCAATTACCAGGAGACGGATCTGATATTAAAGTGGTGTGTAAGGTGGTATTTTAACTGGATTCTAATATGGCCTGTAAGTTATCAGTGTGCTAAAATACTTTCTAAACTAAAGTCACTACATTCTATCATTAATAGAACCAAGTCTTGGCACACTGGTTTATGTGCTTGTGTTTTCACAAGCCTCCTAAAATTTTGTGTTATTTATCCTTACTAAGTGTGCAAGAAAGTGTTTCAAATCAGCATTTGCTGACACAGTATCTATACAAGCAATCTCACCACTACTATCAGAAAAGAAAATTAACAAATTGGTTTTGATTGGTTTGTTTGTTCTTAACCTCCGTAACACTTTCCATTATTGCTAGAAATATGGGTGAGGATATATGCTATCCCCAGTTCAGCAAGTACTTCAAGGAGCAGAAAGTATCTTATACTTTTCTGTGTAGGGCAATCCAGAGTGTCAAAAGCCATATGAGGTTTTGCTGTGACTTGTATTCTTATACCAAATCAGCAAAGAAAATGCAACATGATACAGATAACCCACACGGGGAAACTTCAGGTTAGGTAGAGAGTTCTACAGAGCTCCTCTATCTAACACAAACACAATGTATATTATTCCCTGTGTCAAAATACTTTTTTTACTAATTTGAAACTCACAAGAATTCTTCCAAGGAGTCATATTAGAAACCGAGATCTATATTCATTCTGCACCACATGAAGAATTTCAGATATATTCCAAGTGAACCCAAAGAAGCAAAAGGAAATAATATATCCAATTTCTATTTCCTTTAAAGTTTCTCAATTCTTCAGCATTTAAAATGCTGCAAAAGAGCATCTTCAACTGACTGAAAGATGTTTATCAGTGAGAAAGAAATAAAACCTAATGAGAACAAAAAAGCACAGCCAGAAGTGTAAGTCACAGTAAGCTGAGTTTTTCAGATAGGGTTACATTTATTACATATATGTAAATAGTAAAGTCTTGTCTTTAAATCTCTCATAAGCTAGGTAATACTAATATGGGTCACAATTTAGCCTCAAGATATAACAACTGGACTACATTTTAAGCCATCTTTCTGTCAGAAATAAGCACAAACATCGTGTTTCTGGGATATATAAAGACAGCTTCATTTTTCCTACCTAAAACTACCAACTACACTAGCAAGCTTACTTATAGTGGAACCTATATAAATTTAGGTGAATGACAGACTAACAGACATTTTGAAGATACACATCTATTCGTTTTACTGTATAATATGCAGTAAATCCTCTTTAATTTATGAAGGCTGTTAACAATTTACCTGAACTATGTTGGAAGAAGATGAAGCATGTTCTAGACAGCTGCCTTCTGGTGAGGCATACTGATATGCTGGAATCTAAAAAGACATAAAACATTTTACAAACCCTCAACAAAAGGAGACTATAAAATTATCTCTAGTTTATTATACATAAACTATTTATGGTTTATGAATCCTAAGTTGCCATAAAATCACAAAAATACTCAACAGAGCTTCAATCTTTCAGATTTGTTTCTCATTTCAAACCAAATCAATTATTTGAAACCAGAAAATACTTATTATTCTAAACGTTGAACTTACATGTGTCTGAACAGGCACATAAAATTGATTCTGAGTGTGCAAGTGTTCCATAGTCAGACAAGGTTGGGGCTGAAGTTCAGCGGAACTAGCACTTTCAGACTTTATAACACTTTGCAAATATCCTTCCTGTTCCACCTTTCTTCGCATTGTTGAATTCCAGTGATTTTTAATTGAATTATCAGTCCTAAAATGAAAGTATAAAACAGTGACTGGTTTCCATATTTCAAATTTTAATATATGACACAATTTACACGGTTTGTAGAGTAGGTTAATCTGAAGCCACAAATCCAGAAAGCTCCAGCAGCTTAGACTGAAAGTTCTACTATCAGTGGGGTTTTGACATAGTGACTAGAAAGCTACCCTTTCTAAAACTTCCTTCTACTGAACTTCAAGTGTGCTGCAAATTAAAATTAAATTCATTTCAACTCTATTACAGAGGGTTTTTAAGTGATCAGCAGGAATTTGAAGATACCTCCAAAGCGTTAGAGGTCTTTCTATGGGTTCTGACTGTAATCATGAGGGGGAACCTTTTTTCGTAGTGAACACATGGTTATTTACCCCTCTGCTATAAATATGCAGTACACGTAGCTAAGACAATCACCCCACTGTCCCACAGCGTAATAAAGGCACTCTGGCTGATGTTTGCCACTGGAAGTCATCTCTTCTAAAACTGACCACCTACAACCCCCACTCTGAGTTTTATGTGCAGCTTTGTGGAAGAACATCCTACTACCTCTTCAGACCCTTGATCGTGGATAGGATAAAACAGGCATGGCATTTTGACAAGCACGCTGAAATCACTTTTAACACTAAACAAACATTAATGCAAGAGTAGACTACAACTGCATTACTGTCTAAAATACTAGCTTTATTATTCCTAGCCTTAGGTAGAAGTACACAAACAAAAACTAGTTAAAGCCCCATTCTTCATTTAAGGTCAACTCAAAGAAATATTCCCCTTTTTCATCCCACTAGTGTTGGACTCTACAGATCTTCTACGTCTATGCAACTCTAGCACTCTTTACCTTAGTCTCAGATTTATTGACAACAAACAAGCTACATAGAAATTCTTCTGTCAAACTAATCTTCCCTCTCTGAAATTCTATTTAGATGCAACCTTCTTATTCCTCCAAAGGATTTACTGTGAGCCATGGATTGTGCACTTAATCAAAACACAAAATTTTTAAGCACATATCTTTCATTATGCCAAGATAACAAATGCTGACATTCCTTAGGCACAGCTGAACAGTCATCTCTTGAACACGCAAACTGAATTCAGAAAGGGACAGCTTAACACTGAATTTCAATTAACAGTACAAGGTAAAAGAATTATTTCATTAAACTCTTCACACGCTAAAATTTTATTTTCCACAACCATAGAAATTGGAAGTCAAACTGGAAAGAAATATAAGGCGAACAATGCATACGATTCATTCTTAACTTAAGAGACTTCATGATAACCAACTAACTTTGCAATGCATGACTCCTAAGCCTGGACTTTCGAAGGTTACTAAGATATTCTTTTACGAGTGTCCAGTTCAACAAGTGCTACACAAAAAAAAAAAAAAAATTCAGATCTTAAACCAGGAAAGTCACTCTCAAATGCATATTAACGAAGGCACTTTGATATCAAGTTTGATATCAAATCATACTTCTACTCCTACTTGCAGTTACTTCAGTTCAACTCTATTACAGAGGGTTTTTAAGTGATCAGGAAATATTTGAAGATACCTCCAAAGCGCTGAGAGGTCTTTCTATGGGTTTTATGTCTTTTTAAGAACACAAATCAAATGCAAAAGATTTTTAGCATCTATCAAGATAAATATGTTAATAAAATGATAATATAATAATATGTGATGTAGGTTTCAAGAGATGCTCTCTGACTAACAAGTTAAGATTTGAAAGGGTACTGAGATGACCACTTTTCATATTACAACATTTAGCACAAAGAGAGTTGAAAGGCACCTTCCAGGAAGAAGTTTTGCTATTTCAGCCCATCGGTTTCCCAAACGCTTGTGAGCTTCATAGATTATTCTGTCTTCTTCTTCTGTCCACGAAGACTTTTTTACCTCAGGATTGAGATGGTTATGCCATCTTTCTCTGCATTGCTTGCCTATTCTTCCTTTCAGGTGTTTTGCAATTAGAGACCAGCGCTTTGGACCATATTTCTGAACTAATTCAATAACCTGGAATACAGATGAAAGCATATTTTAATTTCAAAACCTAATTTACCTAATCAAAGGCTGAGAACACTGATAAACTCACATTTTAGAATAGCATTATAATGGTCAACTGATATTAGGCCTAAGGAGGCAGACAGTGACTTGGGGGTTTAAAAATGATTTTTCAAGAAATCAAAAAATTACTAGCTCCAATTTTTGTGTGTTTAGAATATAAGTATATACTGATGAAAACACTCATTTGGAAGTTTCCTTTCTGTCATCCACTGCATAAGCTGACATTAGGAAAGGCCAAAAAAGAAACTGGTAAAGATGTTTCATTTGACTACTTTCAACAACATACGTTGGAGGAAAAACCCACACCTCCACACCTAGAAATGGAATGGAGGTTGGGAGTTTTCACAAATTGGAAGCTTTTTCTTAAAAAAACTAATGAGAACTGCAAAAAAATAATTAGGAAGACCATATTCATAAATTGACAAATAGCAATTTAAAACATCTTAGAACAGTTTTAAACAGTAGGAACAAGAAAAAGATTTGAAATACCACATGAAAGCTGTATCTGCACCTCCCTACCAGGCAGTCCAGGTTTCACAGGCAAAAGGCTGCAATACGGATTAACAACAGTGGGGTAAAAAAGGAGCCTAAAACATTCATAGCTTCTTTACAGAAAGAAATGGTTTCCCAGAACATTCTGAGTTGGAAAGAACCCAGAAGGATTATCAAGTCCAATGGCCCATACAGGGATCAAACTCACAACCTTGGCATTATTAGCACCATGCTCTAACCAAATGAGCTGATCTCAGAGTTGTAACAATAGATTATGAAATAATTTCCCTTCTTCCAAATCCCTTCAAATCTGGTGGGTTTGAGGAACAAAAGATGTAAACGAGACCTCTCATCTTTAGTGCTACAAAGAGATCCCCTTACTTAGTAAGCTAGAGTAATTCAGCCAGCACTCTCACTAATGGGAAATGAAATTCTTGAGCAGACCTGACATTCCATCTACTCAAGAGAGAACTTTTTTATTCTCATACATCGTAATGAAATACAAGTATCCATGTGACAAGATATATCAGACATCAGCTGTATGGGAATGAAACTTAAGAAAAAGTACACATTCTTAGCAGCCATACGCCAATTTTATGAAAGAGCAGAGTATCGATTAGTTTTTGTTACCCTTTGATCTTCTTCTTTAGTCCAGGGACCTTTAATCAATTCTGGGTTTAGTACCTTCTGCCATCGATGCTGGCACTGAAAATCTGAACGGTTCTGAAACAGTTTTAGAAGACCAGTGTTGCTGTTAAACTCTTGAATACATAAAGCTGTGAATACACTCTAGCATGAATTATTCACTTATTTCAAATTAAAAGACTTATTTAGAACTTTGTTCTAAGTATAATAGTTAAATTCTCCCTTATTATTTCTTATTCCATTTGCTTATAAAAATTCTTGTCCAGAAAAAAACCCAACCTTGCATGAAGCTCTAATCTAATTACTTCAATGTACTAACTTGATAATTGAATTCAGGACTTACTCCTCTTTAAAGAAAAATGTGTATTTATTTTTGTCCTCATTATTCCACACTTTCTCTGAACTTAGTGGCTGATTCTCTAAACTTTGTGGTTGATCTATTTTCAACATTGTCTATAACTTAAATAAGGGGAGAATTTTTTTAAGGAAATGCTTTTGCTTTTAAATAAAAGAATACACTTTTTGCTAAATCCCAAATGAATGTATTCTCAGTTCTTTACTAGAGTGTTATGGAAAAGAGATTTATATCAAATTTAGTTAACACATACTAATTAAACAGCATTGCTTTTGCTGGTCAGGACAGATGGTCCTTTTCTGTAGCTTCACTAAGGATCTTTTGAAATATTGTTCCCAGTTATGAAAGAGAAGTAACTTTCACTTAGCCTCCTAAAAACTATCTATATGAGAGGGTTGGTCCTATGCTTAGAAACATGCAGATGAGAGCCTGACCCAGGACAGCATACTTTTTTAACACTGGGACATGATTATTTACTTGCTTCAGTGCAAGCCGTTGGACAGCAAATACCAATTTCAAGGTTTTGCTGGTCTTATCTACCAAGTAACGGTGTTACCATGCTAAGATGAAGTTAACAAAGCAGCAGTCTGCAGGACCAGAAAAAACACCCACAACACTAACACCTGAAATTACACTGTTCACAGTACCTTCAAGCTAACCACAAGCAGTAACTCTGATTAAAAGCACACTACAGTTTTTTACAAAACATCATCATTTCCTCTTGAAGACAAGATGTAAAAGACTCAATATAGAATAGCTGTTACCATTTTGACAAAAGAAAAACATTTTAAATTGTGGCCTTTTAGTGCTTTTATCTTCCAGACATTTCTGAATCATAATATGATTTGGAGAGAAGAGCAAAACAAATGATGGGATGACACAATATAATCGTTTCAGTCTGCCTTCGCCACAAAAAAACTGAAAGCGATTACAAGCTACACTCTGTCTCTTGAGGGTCACCTTGAAGCCATCTTCACTTTTTTGGGGCAGAATGGAGGGAAGGTTTACCTGTGCCCCGTCCAGCAACGAAACAAGGGTTTGAAAACACAGCAGTTTGAGGGCTTTACAATTCAAGATACCCTTGGTTTTCCTAGCAAAAGATCATCAGTAACAAGGTAAGCGAATTATGCCAGCCTCTATTATCTAGCTGTTGCAATAGGTCACCTAAAGAGGCTGTGCAGCCTTCATCAATGGAGATATTCAAACCCAAACAGACACTGTCCTGGGCAGCCTACTCCAGCTGACCTCGCTTGAGCAGGGGCCATGAACCAGATGACCTGGAGAAGTTCCTTCCAACATCAATGATTCTGTAGTAGGCAACCTGATCATTCAAGTTTCCTATGATAACTGGAGAATGTTTTTTCAACCTCACTGGAGCCCAGCTGAACAACAGCTTTTTGTCTCCAGAACAAATTATTTTGTTTTCAGCTGGAGAACTTTTTACCAAACCGTTGGATCTGTTAAATGGAAGTCCATACTACACCTGCATATCAGTATAACCAAATGTATTTTCAAACTGCTTAATATAAAAGCGTTTTGATTTTCCTCTGCCATTCACCTATTTCACTGATTTTTATAAGGGAATAATGTACATGTAAGGAATATGGATTTGCTTATGCATGACTTAAATTTAGAAACTTTGAGTTTATTCCCTGATACCTATATTTTGCCACTTGGAAAAAAAATCAGAAGCATCACAGTTGCACAAAAATATGAGAACAATGCAAAGTTATAGTTGTTCAGCATTTAGAATTCAAGTCTTTTTTACCTTACAATGGAATTTCATACAACCACATCATCCCACACAATACTGTAAGAACCTCAAAGGTAGGAGGAGGTGTAATTTTTTGATTTCTAATTTTTCAATATTCAATACTACTTCTAGGAAATGCTTTCAGCCTTAGATTCGACTATGTTTTTACAGCAGTAATTTTATAACATTTGTTCAGAAGAGAAAAAAACACCATCAATTCTAGTTGTAGGTTCTACTTTCTACCATTACCTCAAGGAAGCAGTCACCACTATTTAAAAAAAAAGAATCAAACCCAAACAAACAAAAAAAACCCCAACAAGCACACACAAATAAATAAACACATGCGCCCCCTTGCCTATGGTGTTTAAGAAATTCATCCTGTTCCTTTCAAGCAATCTTTCAAATGCAACCCACTCTCCTGACTGCTTCAGAAGCAACCTGTGAACTGTGGATATAGCCACCACGAGTAATGGAACCAGTAAGATACAGGAATATATTCCGTAATGAAAACAAATTGCAGGTGTGAACAGAAGGCATTTTTGATCATTTCAGACTATCGCTGAAGACTGAGCCAATAAGGTTCTTCAAGATCTCAGCTAGATCTCAAGCCTATTCTAGAAGCATTCTCTAAAATAGTTTTTGTTATGTGCTTCTGATTTTATTTCACCTCATTTCCAAACTCGACATATGACCAAAGTAAATAAATATTAAGAGAACTTAACTGAAACAGAGATCCAACTTACTTGTAGATGACTAGCAATGAAAGCCCAATCATCTGTACCATTTTGTTCCACCAGCTTCTTTAGCCTTTCATCCTGTTAAGACATAACCTCAGCCAGTAAATTTTACATACTACCCCAATACAATACTAACATATTTTATGAGCTAAGAAGATTAGGTAGGGATCAGACTAAAGCAAAAAAAAAAAAGTATTACCTCTTCACGGGTCCATTTCACCTTGCTACATATCTTCTTCAAACCTTTTTGCTGTGGTACTTCATAGTCATGATCCATATATTGAAAGTCATCATCTTCCTCACTGCAAAGTACAACAGAAGAGTGAAGAAGATCAAAAGAGAGTTTAGAATACCTCTGAATAACCGTTTTTTTCTAATTACTTGTACCTTTTTTCCAATCTGTTCATATTGTTCTAAAATGAAATATGGGATTTGCATGATCATAAGGTCTGCCTCCAGCAGTTCATCATGTCAAAGTACAGAATTAATTTTAATTTCAAGGCCACACACTGGACAGATAACTCATTCCAAGTCAAGACTTAAAGTTGAAGTAAAAACTAACTTTTAATATTTATGTATTTGTAACACATTTTTTCATCTTTACTTTACATGAATGAGCTTATAGAGTGGTTTGTTAGGCTGCAAAATACATTCATTATCCACCTCCATGACTGAAACAACAAACACAACAAGAATGTCAAATAAGTAAATGTCAGCTTCAGATTTTAAGTGAGCTCCTGACTTGACTAAAAGCGTTGCCTCGGTGTTACAGGAATTAAATACAAATCTTTGAAAACAGATACGTTCCAGAAGAAATAACTTCGACATCAGTGCTGAGCCTCAAAGTGCAGACCCGGAGGAGCAGGCAGCCAGGCACCTCTCCGACTCCACGTAGATTATGCCCCATCTACTGGAGAAATGCGGAACTCCACAGCCTGGATAAACAAAGCCTTCCAAACAGGCGGCACAGGGAAGTGTTTCATGGAATCATCGCTTAAACTTGTGTGTCAGTGACTCACGTTAGCATAAATTCAAACACATGTGGAAACCTAGGTCTAACAACAAGAGCTGCAGTGCCCCTGCATTAATTATACCAAAGGCACAAAAAAGGGTCTCCCATCCAAATACACCGCCTAAATTAAAAGCAGTTTCACAGTGCAATTTCTTCTTCATTTTATTATTGGTACAAAGCACGATAAAAATATAATAAATTCAGGTTCAAATCAAAACATATTAGTTCTGCTCATCCTTGACAATTACTTCAATTTTTCAACCATATGTATAAAAAACTCCTTCCCCAGTAATGAAATTAACCTGTGCTGGTGTCCTAAGAACATATTAGATAGGAGATCTCTCCATTATTTTCCAAAACACGCAATGATCAGCACAGCATGCTGATTAACCACTTACATATTACTTGTTACTTAAGTCTGTTCCTGTTAGCTACAGAGAACATACTTTATTCAAAAGCATTACCACAGGATAGTAAGTGCCCAACTCTTGCAGACTTGCGTCTACGTCCTACACCACATCTGCATTTCCCCTACTCAGCTTCATGATGCAGCAGTAAAACATAAACATATTAAAACTCTGCTGAGTTGCTGAAAGACAAGGTAGTAGACTTGTGGAAAGGTCAACAGCAAGTTCTTCACTGTGCTTTCAAAAAAAATGAACTGCAAACACAATGACTGTAAGAGGTTTGCATTAAGTGGCTTAAGACTTACAAAAAGAGAACTTAAACTAAGAAGTAAGTAAGTTTTTCTTCTCCCTACCACCTCCTTTTTTTTCTTTTGTCCACAGGTATCTGACAAACTTCAGGGATATATCTTAGGATTCTAATACCAAAATACGCTTCTCATAATACCATTTCATACCAAACAAGCCATACAGTACACTTAGAACTAAAATCAGGCCTTCTTGTTAAGCCCTTTGTCAACACGACCTCCTTACCCACTGCACAGCAAACTATTTCATGAGGAGTCTCCAGTTACGTGAAAAGCCACAGGGATTTAAGAGAAGGGGCTCCATGTACATTGCAGGGAAGCCGGTGAGAGCGCCAGTGCCAGACAAGGTGGGGGCCCCACGGGCAGCTGCAGTTCAGAGCCCTGCTCTGGGAATTCTCTGGCTGCACGCATGTCCCACCGCCAAAATGGCACTGCCAAGGGTGCCTCTGTGCACCAAGCAGGCACTAATGTCTCTTGCACCTCGATTTCAGCTGAAAAACCACCTAGTCCTGAGTCTTGTTTAGAATAGTGCTAAAATATACTATAAATCAAATAGAGATAAATGGTTGGGACTACTACTTTAAGCCTTCAATTAAAAAGACAAGATTTTTAAACATGTGGGGTTGTTAAAAGTCGTTTAACAATTCTTTTGCAGTTATGAAACTGTGCTAAAATACTGCACCAAAGTGGAAGGCAGCCACCAAGTTTCATCAAGTAAGACATCTGGGACAATAAAGTACATATTCTGTGAGATCTGTGCTAGCTGTCCTTGCAATTCTGAGTTGAGAACCATTAAAGGAAAAAAATCAAGCTTGCAAATGCAATAACCAAAAGCAGTTTAACATGAATGTAAGGTTAAATTTAACACCATTTGGTGCAAAACAATTACACTTTCTCCTTACTCCACACCTAGATTAAAAGCCTTGAAGTCACTTTTATGTAAACTCATAGCTTCAATGATTTAGTTTTGGAGATATCATCATCAGACAGACACAGCATCTGCCTTGGGCTACCGACCTCTAACCAAACCTTCCTCTGCTACCCACAACCTGCTGTATTTTCAATCATGAAATCAAAGCACTCCACAGCCATGTGAGATAATACAAGCTAAAGCTTGACAAAAATTTAACTGCTGCTTGTAATACCACAGGTGAAAGTCCCTTAAACTACAAAATGCTGATTAGAAGTGCCAAGAAACACGCTGTCTCCGAGCTATTCTTTGAGACAGCCAAGCACAGACAGCTTCAGCAGTCAGCCTCTGCAAGCAAAGCCCTTTGTGGCTTATACAACTAGAACACCAAAGCATTGCTTTCTTGTTCTAGTTGCAGTTTTGCAGAAAAATGTTCTCTTATAATTTTTTTCCATGTCAGAGGAAAACGCAGCAGCAGTTTTAATATGTGAAACTTTGAAACAACCCCCAATTCCATGAAAAGTATGCATTCACAATAAACCCCAGATGTCATAGATAACTCACCGAGTATCCTTTCCTTTCTCAGTACTAATCCTTCCATTTCTTTATCACTTTCCAGAAACCGGCTTAAGACAAGAATAACCATAGCAACAAAACAGTTCTCCAAGACCCACCTTCTGAATACAAAGCAAAGACACACCCATTTTCATATCAATATAACAAAAGATGTATGAAAGGCATCTAGGGCAGTTGCTGGAGCTCTTGAGCAAAACGTTATCTCTCGGGAATATTTCAGGCTAGATTGTGACATGTTCAATCAAAGAGCATGTCAGATGAGAGAAAGTAGGTGCATTGAAGACACTGGAAAAATCAACAGGCCCAAACCTTACATCAAGGTTGTGCCAAAGCCACTTGGGAGGTGAAAAGGAAAAAGTGTTACTCCACCAGAAGAAAAATAACCAGCACGGAAAGCTACTGCGGAGACAGCGTACTTGTTACTGACAAGCTCAGTTGCCCAGGTAAGCTACAACAAAGACGACTTGATCGAAAGCACAGAAGTGAGAGCAGCTGCCAGGGGAAAGGCGGGATTTCTACCCGAGAGGTGGTGCCCAGAAGTCCGAAAGAAGAGATACCTGCGAGGGTGCCGCAGGGGGAGGGAGGTGGGCAGTGACAGCCGAGGCCGGGGCGGTGGTAGGAGGCCGACAGCAGCGGTGAGGGGCGGGGCGGCACCTGGCCGGGATCCCGGGGCGCGGGGGGAGCACCTGGCCGGGATCCCGGAGCGCGGGGGGCACCTGGGCTCGGGGCGGCGGCGTGTAAGGCAGCACTGCCCGGGAGGGGATGGAGGGCAGAAAGTGCAAAGCGTCCCAGTCCCGCACTCACCTGCGCCGTCTCTCCGCCATCCTCGGCGCGCACCATAGGGGGGGCCGCCACGGCCGCGGGGCGCAGCACAGAGCCCCCGAGCCGCCCGGGCTCCCTCTCTCACAGCAGGGCAGGGGACGTAGCGGCGCACCGGCGGCTCAGAAAGGCTCGAGCCGGGCAGGGATCCTCCCAGGGCCCGCTGCTCCCCGCGGTGCCCGCAGCGCCCCGGCGGCCGCCCTCAGCCCC
>VZRQ01005055.1:1987710-2013072 GCA_013397975.1 Machaerirhynchus nigripectus
AAAAAAAAAGTAGAAGGGCAGGGACAGCATTTAAAGGTGCCAAGTCATGGTGTTCACTTAACTGTGGGATGCTCACATCCATCACAGGGCCAAACCATCTCTTTTTTATTAATTGCAATGTGATTTTTACTTTAGTGGTCAAAATAAATCACCAAAACAGCAGATGGCTTCTTATCCATTATCTTCTTTCCAAATATATTTTTTTCAATTATGTACCTAAGGAAATTTGCTAACCACCACCATCACAGAGGCCGTGACCCCCTGAAGCTATCACCATCATGAAGCACAAGCTACATTCCAGCAGAACCTCTGCGTGTTTTGAGTATTTCCCTACACGAGTCTTTAGCTGGAACTATAGAACGATTTAGGTTGAAAAGGACCTTAAAGATCATCTAGTTCCAGCCCCTATGCCATGGGCAGGGACATCTTCCACTAGACCAGGCTGCTCAAAGCGCCATCCAACCTGGCCTGGAACACTTTCAGGGATGGCGCATCCACAACTTCGGGCAACCTGTTCCAGTGCCTTATCACCCTTAATAAAGGGTGATAACTTTTTCTTAATATCTAATCTAAACCTACTGTCTTTTAGTTTGAATCCATTCCCTTTTGTCCTGTCACTACGTGAGGTGCTCCAGTTATGCTATAAATTGTATTTAAAGAGAGATGCTCCACTCCCTTAATCATCCTTGCAACCCTCCGCAGACTTGCTGCAGGAAATCCATGTCTTTCTTGTCCTGAAGAGCCCAGTGCACACAGCACTCCAGATGTGGCCTCACCAGGGGTCAGTAGAGGGGAAGGATCATCTCCCTCGACCTGCTGGCAATGCTCTTCCTAATGCACCCCAGGGTACCACTGGCCTTCTTGGGCACCGGGGCACACCGCTGGCTCATGAGCAGTCTGTTGTCCACCAGGATGGGATTCACAGAAGTCATCTGAATAAACGAAGCCGTGTGTGGAGTATGTACATCCCCACAGCTCTGCGGCTGTTCCCGTACGTCCCCGCAGCGCTGTCGAAGTTCCCAGCGCCTGCGGGCGGGAACGCCGGGCTCGCAGCGCCCCCTGCGCGGGCACGCGGGAACTGCAGGCGGCGGCACAGCCCTCAAGGTACGGGAGGGCAAAAACCCGGCAAAAACCCACCAAAAACCCTACTTCAACCGCACCACAAACCTACTGTTACAAGGGCGAACTAGTATAAGTGCATCTTTCACGAAGAAAACACATTCCTCACATTCCTTGAGGGTTCTATTTGTAGTCTTTGCTAATAGGCGTTCAGCACCAACCTACATTCCCTGTGATGCACTTTTAGTATCCAGAGATGACAACGCAGCAGGTTTCCCCACATCAAAGCTCTGACAGGAGTCTTTGAACTACAAAAGCTGTAATGAAAAAGTAATATAAACCACCCTGAGACAGGATTTGTGTCATCAGCCTCATACAGTATGAAATGGCATCTTTTAGCACTCATTTATATTTAATTCAAAGTGAAAGGAGCCTGAAATAAAAATATTGTCTAAATAGGTACCTTCTTGTATATTCCCATAGTAACATGTGTGTTCCTAATTTGCAGGAAATAGATCCTGAAAGCATTAGTGGAAGCAAATTGCTAAATTAATAAGTACTGATGGTCCTGTTGTTAAAAAGAATAATAATTTAAAGATGTAGTTTGTTATGACATCCAGTAAACATTCTCCTTGGAGTACACCAGTACACCAGTAAGCATATATACACCTCACCTTTTTTTTCTTTTTTTTTCCTTTCTTTTTTTTTTTTATCCTGTTACTGTCCTGTGTGACAAGGTCTAATGTTTGGAATTTCTTTTGCTCCTACATGATAAAAAAAAAAGAGGTATGGAGATGCATCCCCCTCTCGCTATCTCTTCTCAGCTTCCAGTAACTTCACAAAACCAAGCCAGAGGTCTACTCTCTTCAGAGACCTTATAAGAAAGAAGGCACAAACAGACACTGTCTTTATAGCAGGATATGGACTGTTCCCTCCCATCAGAGCTGTCATGGCCCACAAGCCACCGCGCCCAGTCTTGATAGGCTTCTGATAGGACACTCACCAGCCAGCAATGTCTGAGTCCCATTGTGCAAGAACTGCTTTCTGCCTTTGTTTGCCCTTCCCAAGACTCCCTTGTGACAAAGGAGAGCTCACTTTCAGCCTAGACCCAAAGAACATGACCAGGTGCAAAGACATTGCTGCAGGTTCAGGGTGTCAGAGTGAGGCAAATCACTCCTAGCTCACAGACCTTGAGTCACAGTGGACATACTTCCAGTGGCATTTTTGCCACTTTCCCATTACCTTAGTACTGTTTGTTCTGAGGAGTTTGGTCTCCTGACAAACCAAAACCAAACTTAAATCAGCTGTTGGCATTTGGATCTTGCTTGGGTTTTGTAGTGTTGCCCAACTACTAATAGCAGTGGGCAACACATTTCCAAAGACAGGACACTTGGTCTTACCCAGATGATTCAATGGGCAAAGTGCCCTGGAAGAGACAGTGATGGTCCTATCATTTGTTCCATTATTTATTCCTTCTTATTTAGTTTCCTGCTGATCTGCTGATCTGCAGGGGAAAAACTTCTATTAGGCATTCATTATGACCTTAACTAACAGCAGATTGTTCGTGCTGGGGAACAGGTCCCTTCCCATGCAACACTGATGCTTCAAAAACTTTCAGCAAGCTGCAGTACTATGAAGGTACCACACTATAAGGCCATATGTTAAGTCCATATGTGTATTATTGGGCTCATTTTTTACTGCTCCAATTTGGTGGGAGTTCCATCTATTTCCTGATAAAGCCTTTAATGAATAAAAAATACCAGTCATGATCCCACTGCCTATTGTCACAAGGAAATTATAGAGAAACTCTAAAGTCATGCAGAAGTTTGTAATTCTTTGCTGCTATGCATCAGAATCTCATTGTGAATTCAGGCAGCCAATTCAACTTTTCTCTGGACAATAAAGCAGTACATGGATGTTTCCTGGGAGGCGCAGGGCTTAACATCACTGGCTTGAAGTTAAGAATAATCAGTCTGTCTTAAATGTTCTCCCTGTAGGTTGTTTGGAAACCTTACAACAGAGGAACCCAGAGTCTTTGTGAAGATGATTCTCAGCACAAAAAATCAACAAGGCATGCAACTGACTTCTTGATATGAGAGAAGAATCTAGAAAAATTCCTACAAAGTAAACTCAAGAATCAGTTTTTTGAATTGTGGAAAACAAGTGGCTTATTTCCTCAGCAAACAGTTTCCCAGCCAGCTGCTGCCAGTCTCACAGAACTAAGATCTATAAAGTAAAATAAACACTTGATGATTGCTAAAATAAAGAAAAAGCTCAGTGTAGGTGACTTTACAGGTTTTTTACCAGGTGTTTTCCTTTTAGTAGTCTTCAATACTTTATCACCAGGTTTTCCAATGACTGCAATCTTCAGAGCTCAGCACTGGCTGAAACACCAAATATGTCAATCAAACCAGATGCATCCATCAAGTCTTCAGGCCAGCTGCTTGACTTGGTCTCAATTCAATGTCACAGCACCGCTTATTCAGCATCCAAGGTGTACCTGCTTGCATCATCCTGGTGGGGCTGAGCTTCCTCCCCATGTTTGGAGAAATTCCCAGTGAAGAGCACAAGGATATGCACCAGATACTCTTTTAAATTAAAATAGTTCTTCATATGACAGCACCTTATTATCTGCATCTGTTCTGTCTCGGTACTAAAGATTCCAGCTTGTCATCTGTACTCCAGTCATGCATGTCACAGTCAGTTCAGAGAAGCTGCAGTTCAGAGCAATTTCAACTTGCTGTGTGCCTTCAGAGTCATACTTAGTCTTGTTTTATTCTTTTTTCCAACTGCTTGGTATCAAAGATTCTGAAGGGCAATATTCTATTCATGGCTGATCTGATTTTGTTGGAATTCTCTCTAAATGCTTCTCATAACATTTGCCTAAAATGTTATGTCTCACAGGCTCAACCCCTTCACCCAGAAGAGTTAGCAAGTTCTGGGCACTTTGACTCAACCAATTTATACAGCCTTTTGGAGAGGGAAGTACTGTTACCTTCACTTAATTCAATCAGCCTGTGTTCAGACCCAGAAGAATTGCATGTACTTTGTGATTTCATGAATTTTACCTTCCTGTATTGACATTATTCATGCTAGAGAAGGGAGGGTGGAAACAAAAGGCTTGAAGGCTGCCATATCACAAAAATACCAAAATAATCAAGTTTATCTGGATGGGCTCAGAATTTACTCTGATGCATTAACCTCCCTGACAATCACGCACACAAAACATTTTGCACGTATCCAAAGCAGCCTATATCAGCTTATCGAGGAGGCTGTACAACTACTGAAAGAATTCTGAGGTGGCCTTGAAATCAAGCCTTGGACTGAAAAAAACAACCACAGTTCCCATGCTCAGAAGATCAATAAAGCAGCTGCAGGGATATAGCCCTGCCAGAGACCAACACTAGGATCCTCTTGCACAGAGTGCAAGGAAAGGGTGTCATTGCACAGCTCAGATGGATGCTGTCACTTCGAAACCAAGCTCTAAGCCTCACCTCATCTGCTGTGAAAAGTACAGTGGCAGCTACACTGACTGACAGTATTCCTTTGAAGAGACAAATTTCATTTGGCAACCACACCCCCCTATGGTTTCAATGGCATGAGCATTAACTTAAATGAGGCAACTATACAGGCAAATTTTACATTTAGGGGCTAAAAGTGGAACAGCCTTGAATGAAAGAAAGAGAGAAAAAACATTCCTAAGCTTACACTCAGACATTACCTAGCATCTTGCTATCAACTCTCGCAATAATTAGTAATGATACCACCATAAGATTAGATTATAATATTAATCTCAGTTAACAACCTTTCTAATTTCTCAAATGCTACTTATTTATTTTGGAAATTATGGAGGAATAATTTTACTAGCTCTGGTCAAGTATGCAAATGTTTTTAAAAAAGCATTTCACCAACATATTTACAATTCTGGAGACCAACGGGGACATTTGCAAGTCACCTGTTAATCAGGTACTAGCATTACCCCATGGTTTTAGAATTACACCCTAGCAAGTCATCACTGGAAGTGCAAGAGAAATCAACTTAATTCTTAGATTTTTATCAACTTCAGGAGTAAACAATTACTCTTAAAGAAAGGAACCAAAGCAGTCAGAGCCAGACTGAGCCAACCTGAATCAGGCAGCAGTAACACTGTCCTGGCAACGGCCTGAGCTAGATTCAGGCAAGCCTAGATTCAGCCCAAGTTCAATAGTATCCTGGTGATAGATGAAAAGCACTTGGCTTAACTTTCTACCCAAAAATCAAAACTGCTTTATAAAAAGAACAGTGTTTTGATCCCCAGCGTTCCAAACTAGCAGCAAGACTCCCAACACTGATTACAAAAATAGGAACCACACAGACAAATCTGCCAGTATCACAACCAGCACTCCCAGAGGTGCTGGCCTCTGCCGCTCGCACAACTGTAGTTTACCTCTTTATCCAAGGCAGTGTTGCTCCCATGCCCTGCAGAATTCCAGCAGGAGAGATAAGAGGGTGCTTACAGATGCAAAAGACTGCACCCCTCCATCCTGGCTCCACTTCTCCGGGCAGAACAGGTGTCCATGAAAGGTCATCAGTTGCAAGTGACTTTTGTGAGTTTGTGAAAAGATGCAAGCTTATGAGAGTTTACAATGTAGAACCTCAGGGTTAGGGTTTGAAAGAAACAAAATATTAAATAAAAAAATTATGATTTTCACAGTGGCAATAGATACCTCGGAATTTTTGGGTTGCTGGCTTAACAGAGAACTGAGAATTCAAAGTTTCCAGACTAAGGAGGGCATGGGCTCAGCTGACCTCAAATGCAGGGAAGAAAACAAATTAAAAAAAAAATTTGGTGAATGTGGCAGGGTAAAGAAGTAGTTACAGTTAGGAAAAAAAGAGAGAACAAAGAAAATAAATATTGGCATTTAGTTTCTTCCATTGTACCATGCCTTGACTTTTCTTATTTTGAAAGCAAAAGAAGCAGGTACTCTTGACCTTTATTTCCTGCATCCCTCTTTGCTGCCTGCAAAAATAATTGCTATTTCCAGCATCTGTCTTAGGAAGCCAGGAAGGGCCTTATTCTCAGAAAAACATAGTGGAGAAAGAACTAGTATTCTTGTATGTGCAATGTTCAGATGTAGGATTTGGTATGTACTGAGCAATGCTTGAGCAGATTTGAGCATACAAATGGTTAGAAATAGGAGTTATTTCATTCCCCACACATTTAAACTAGGCCCTTGCCTTTTCCTTGTGTTTTGGCTTTTTTTTCACTGCCACAAAACCTGCACCATCATGGGGCAATGTGTGGTAAGGTCTCACCCCTTCTCTCCCACTGGGTTGAAATGTATGTCTTTGGCAGCTTCTGCTTCTGGGAGAAGAGAGGTGGATCTCAGGGAAATTCCCCAAAATTGGAGTGAGCCACTGCAGCTTCTAAAGTTCCACCATAGAGACGGAACAACATAAAACATGGTTGCCCAACAGAACTTCTAGGTGAATTTTTAGAAACATTGAGAAATCCATATGCATCTTCTTCCCTTCTCCTGAAAATGCAGGTAAGTCCTCCCCTCTCCTAGGCATCTCCCTTTGTTCCCTTCTGTGCTGTATAAGGTTTCTGTGCTTGTAATGAGGTTTTCATATACATCAGCCTAATTTGTGTGAAATTCGATCATTTGTTGCCTCTTACTGTCTCTAAGAGGTGCATTATAAACAGAGGACAATAAACTTACAAAAACATCCGTGGTAAAAAGGATATGGAATAGAAGTTCAAGTGACAGATGAAAAGCAAACAGGAAAGGCAGCCCAGCATCAGAAGAGACCTTGAGGATTTGCAGAGGCGGCACAAATGCATGTGGGAAAGGAGAATTTAGGATCAGGAGGTAGCGTCTGGCAAGTATTGCTCTACATTTACACAACAATGTGACAATCTGAAAGAAACTTCATTTTAAAGAAAATCTTACACACTCACTTGACAAAGTAGCCTATAAAATCAAGTTTTCTTAGTCTGAAAGAAGTGAAGCTTGCCTTAAGGGTTTTTAAGAAGTGACTGTGCATTTCATGCAGCCAGACTCCACAGACTGTTGGCTAATGAGAACCACAGCACCACTTAAACCTTCTTATAATTTCTGGTAACTTCCTTCCATCTGCCATCTTTCTTTTAATTTTTCACTTATTGAATACAAGTTTCCAAACAGCACAGACCCAGTCCAGACCTAGAGGATTACTTTAGAAGATAAATTAGATTTGCTACCAGCAAGACAAGCCACTAGAAGAATTATTTCCAGCAGAAAACAAAATTAGGTAGTCTTTTAAAAATAGAGGTGGATAAAGTCCAAATACAAGTCTGTGCAGCTATCTCATAATCCATGTTTTTCAGTAACAGAACAAAGAATAACAGTCTTTTCTGAGGCCTCTTAAAGTGCCTCCAAGTTACTGCAACAGAGGTCATGCTTACACTGAAGCCTAATTCCTCCGTATTAATTGATGTTCAGAATAACCCAGTGTACATCAATTTAAGTAATTCAAATCCAAATAATCCATTTCAAACCAGCTGTAGCAACAGGGTTTCTGTAATGTCAGCTTGGCCCTCAAGTCTGCTGTGAATCCAAACACCTACTTTTCTTTATCTGAGTAATAAATACTCAAAACATCTCAGACCTGTAGAAGCCAACATATATCAAAGCCTCGATATCAAGCAAAGCAACGCAATTTCAATTAACTTCTGCAGTTGGCATAAGGTGTTTGAATTGACTTTGTAATACCAAAAGCACCTTCCATAACTCACTAAACACACTGATGACTATCCAAGGTTCACTCTCACCCTGGCCCTAGGGATAGGATTGTTATTTTGAGGAGTCTTACGGTGACAGGAAGCTGGGGTTTACAGCGATGTTACAACAGATTGGTGTGGACATGCATAAGAAAAAACAAGACAAACCAACCAAACAACAAATAACAACCCAAACCCAACAATTCCAATCCAAAATAAAAATTTAGGCAAATATTAAGACTGTACAATTAATTGCAGAAGTAAAATGAAAACACTTTGAAAGCACACTTAACTTTGTTGCTTCATACATTCAGTACTGGTTTTGGCTCAGATTATAAACACTGTATTAATAAAGATGAGCAAATTTCTAGCTTAGCATTAAGCATTTAAGCTTTTGAAATACAAATCTTCTGAAGGATAATTTTCAGTTCTTCATTATATGACATGCAATCAAAATTAACTCTGTGTATTTACACCCATCATTTTAAAGAATGCCTTAATGCTAGCACACTTGGAATTAAAGCCTTTCAGTAAATACAGGAAGAACTAACACAAGAGTTTTGCAGATGGGTTTTATGGCTTCTTTCTAGGCTCAGAAGTTTTGATAAAAGCCAATCTGTGAAACAAAGTACCATATGTAGCTGGTGAGAAAAGCATAGAGATAATTTAAATAGTTGTCAATATGTACATCTTTGAGTATTGCCAAATTTTCAAAAGCCTAGTTCTTCCAAATCATACTATTCATATTTGAATATTACATGCACGCATTAAAATTTTGCTTTGAAACACATTTTGACCAACGTTTCAAATCACAGATTGCAAGGTATCTTAAGTGCTGACTTGGTCAGCATTTTTCTACATCTTCTTGGTGATAACTTTGAAAAAAAGATTCAGGTCAGGAATTTTGGTTTCAACTATATGAAACATGTATGGTTTAGGAATCTCTCAAAGGTCCTATCCATTCAATGAAATATTTAGAACAGGTATGAGGTCAAAAAACCCAACTTTTTCCTTAGAGAGCTTTTCTTTCAAAAATGTTATTTTTTAAAAGAACTAAAAGAAAATGGATGACACCAGATTTTACTTTCCAAAGAGTTGTATCAGTTTTTCAACTTCTGTACTAGTATTCATGTACGCAAGTATCATGCAATTTATACGCAAAATGCAGAAATTAATATATTTTCAACTGACTTATATTGTAGGCAAATCAGCATTAACTAAACAAGCTAATGTGTGAAAGGCTAGATAAAAGTTGCACCTTATAAAACCAAAGCAGATGTTTTAACTTATAGTTTTAATATAGCAATCAAAGAAAATTCCAAATACTGTACAGTGAAGTGTAGTATAGTACACTATATACTGTTATAATACACTATTGTTACATTACAGATAAAAAAATCAAATATAATTAGTACAGCAATCACAAATAAAACGAACCAAACCTTGCTGCATAACAGCCAGTACTGTGAAGATGGTATAGTTTCTATGCTAATTTATTTTTAATTCAACATGTAAAGCACTTACTTTTTAAAAAGATTTTTTTTCTAAATATATACACTATTTTAATTCCTATTTATACATTTTAAATAGCATTCCCTCCTAAAAGTGCACTCTTTCATTTCTTGGCAATATTCCTCATCAAACGTAAAATAATTCTGAAAATACCACTCTCATTTCAACCTTTTATTGCTCAACCACAGGCATAAGGGCTCAGAGGGAATCCTGCATTCTAAAGATCTTAAGCAACTTCTTCATGAAGCTAAACTGATATCCACAAGCAAAACAAAGAAACCACTCTCTGTTGTGGCTTTTTTTAACAAAAGAATTAACTTCATACTCATATTATTATTATTTTACAAAAGCATGTAGATTCTGATATTTAAAAATAGGAGCCAAACAAATGTAGAGATAACAGTGGCATCTTCTTAAATCATTAATTTTCCATACAACTCATATCAAGAATCACTCTCCCAACTGTAAACATACCATAAATTTTGTTACCTGGCATTTTCAGCACATTGAAAAAGTAGCAAGCAACTCCACTAACCTTGTGACAGTGACAACAGGTTGTACTTTATGAATCAAGTATTTTGGCCTTGCAGGGTTGTTAGCACATAGCCCTGTGGCGCTGTGCCTCTGTGACACTGCTAGAGCACTCCGTCAGAGGCAACGTCTAGCTTGTATTTTGCAGGCAGCACAAGGCTAGTAAACTATAGGGGATTCACAAAGCCAACAGTGCACACAGCTGTTTTGTGACTACAACAGGGAAGACATCCCAAATACATTTGATTTCATTTGAAAATCTGGTATTTATTTCCCCTCACTGAAATGCAAACAATTCAGAGAGAAACAGCACTATCAAAAAGTCAACCTTACTAAGCAGCCAGCCATCTGAAGTAGTTAAAGTCTTACATTTCCCTGGAAAACTGATGTGTTCTCAGGTTTCCCATATGCTCATCAGCAATCTAATTCATTCCCTTTTATTTCTGTACTAGGCCTGTATTTTCAGTAATCACCTTTTCTTTGGGTTATACATACTAAGCCATAGCAATGCTTAGGATTTTCTAATTATGTGTCTTCTTATGCCAAGAGACAAGTGAGAAGATGGTTGGCCTTCACACAAGGAAGTAATCAAGGTGGGTACTCAAAACCACAACCTCTTTCCACAGGCAATTTGGTAGCAAGAGTTTGAGTTGGTTGCTTTTACTTTTTGAGCAAAGGGCACCCTTCTTGACATTTGAGAAGTTCTACTGACACAACTTCTCATCCACGATGAGCTGAAATCTTCCCTGCCCTTGTACCCCACGAGCATTTTCCTGACTCTAACAGGGAATTCTAACAAGCACACTGATGCTCCTTAGACAAGCACACAGATTTGTCTCAACTTACATTTGCACCCACTGCCAGCAACCAAAAGAAACATCTGTTCCAACTTGCACTTCAGTGTTCTTTATTTCACTTCTCCTGCACAATCACACATCTCACTGGCACATAGATGAAGTTTAGCTTCACTTGAGAGTATCAAAAGCTATCTATCTTTTTCAAAACCACTGATATTAAATGCATGAAAAGGCTTCGTGAGATAAGAACACTGCAAAGAAATATGCACAGTCCTGCCTTCCAGAATTCACACCAGTGGATCTTGTGATTGACACCATTTTACCAGTCCTTTGAGACCATCTTCTTTTAGAACTAACTGGAGGGTTCTGATCTACATGACTTGAGTGGGCCTGAGATGACACTAATGGTGAGTCAAACAGAGCTATTATCTATGTCTATTTAGATAAGAAGGAAAATGTCAAATTACTGCTGAAATGGGAAGTGTGTCAAAACTAAACCAAGCCTTCCTCTTTACACAGTAAAAGGCACACAAACTTCTGCAGTCTTACCAGAAAGGCATGAAAGAAGTAAGCATTTTTCCTTGAAATAAGAATGATGTGCAATAAATATTTCAATTTATTTCAAACTTGAAATTCTATCATATACACTGCTTGCTCATTATTTTTCCAGCCAAGGAAGACTTTTTTTCTTACAGAAAAGGTTAAAACTGTCAAAGCAGTGGTTACCTGGTCTAAAATGCAAGAGATCCAGGAGATTCCTCCCCCTCAGCCTCCCCAACTTAAACTCTTTCCCAGGAACAAGTCATTGTTATACTTTTCTAACACTGTGACAAAGCACAAGCCTCTACTCAACATTTTCTATATAGATGTAGCCTTCAGCCAGCTAGACTGATTCATGGGAGACTAAATGTTTTCAGAAGTCATGGCAGGCTTCCAGCTGCTGCATGTGCATCCTGTTTCTCATTGAATAAGCCCTGCCAGTTAATCAGTGCATCAGCAAGGTCAGTTCTGGCAAGCCAATTACTTCATACATTCCAAGTTTCCAAACTGCTAAACTTACCAGATAGCAATTTGAGATCTTAACATTTTTCATTTATTTGTGAAAACGTGGTATTTGTATTTTACCTCTAAGTAGTGTACGAAATCATAAAATATTTGCACCATCTACATAAAAGGTTAACCAACAGAGGCATTTTTAATTTACTTTAACAAAAGAGAAGGGCTATTCTTTAAGTGACTTGCTTCATTTCAGTTCTACATACAAAAATAAATCCTTCCTCATGGGACATTTTATCATACTAATGCTTAGAACTGTTTAAGTGATTAGAAATGTAAAAAGTGAGGAGACTTTTCTGAATACAAACATATACAACACAAACCACATTTGTGAACTGGTAAAAACCTACATGTGCACAAACACAGACTTCAGTATTTAAATGCTCTTAATTCCTTTGAAGCTGTATTAACATCTTTTCATCCATTCAATGTTATTTTACCATGAGAAGAAGCAACAATAGTGCATTTAAATGACTATGAAGATAGGAAGCAAAGTGCAGAATCAGAAACACATTCCATCCTTAGGGAGCAAGCACAATGGCTGCTTCTTAAAAACTAGCACTACAGGTCTGATGAACACACTACTTAAGTGGATACCAGCTCTATTATCACTGATGTAGAGAAATCTGCATCACAAACTGAAGTGAGGCTGAGAGAGATGGGTAGTCTTTATAGACACTGAAACAGCATATATTCCTTGTTCCCACAGAGCAAACAGTGAGCTTCTAAAAGCTCAATTATCACCAAACACTTTAGGATAATGTGTGTTAGAGAGTCATTTCCTTCCAATAAATTGTTAATTTGCTTTTAAGAGGACACCTGTTACTTTCTTTTTGCCATTTCTAACCAATGCTAGCAATCTAAGTCTTCTAAAAGAAATGGATTTCCCATTGAACATTTGTTGTTACTTGCAATTGCCAACTTCTCTCCCATAATTGTCTCAAAAGTTGCACAACCACCTGACCAGCTTGGTATTTGGGAGGAAATAAAGACATGCTACCAAAAGAGCACCAAAAGTGGTTGTGTTGGCTCAGAGAGCCAAGCATAACCACACCACATTCAATATATCTTCATCATATGCTATGTGGCCTTTTTTCTAACTTGCTTTCTAACTGACAATAGGAGAACTTAGACTTAAATTTACTGAAGTTAGACTTATTCCAAGATTTCTGAGATGAGGATATAAATGAAAGTTATTCAATTGGAGAAGTGCCAGCACAATGTAATTAAAAGTACTGTATATGCTGCAATATCAAACTGAGCAGAAGTTTAGTTTCAGTTACTTTTTAAAATTTATGTCTAATTTATGCTTATAATTTATGCTTTATGTGTATTTTGCTTTGGAATTAAGTACCTGGGACAGAATTAACTTTGCCATGTTTCTAGTTTTGCCTGTTCTAGCCCTTCCAGTAATCTTAAGCTAGCATGGTAAGAACCGTGCATGGGCTTAAATTTTAAGACTTTTAAGAAATTAAAAATGACAAAGAATTTTCAAGAACCCACATGTACAGCAGATATTCATCTCAGTGCATTTCCTAATAACTAATTTACAGGTAACAGAGCCAGCCTGGGCAGCAGTATGGTAATATTGAAAGCTATTGCCAATCACACGCTTATCATGCACTGAATAAGATGATATAATCTTTGACATACATACAAGATTTAATAACTAATCACTTTGTGTGGCCCAGCCAATAAACATTACATTTGAACAGTAATTTCTTCTACCCTTATTAGATTTTAACCTATCAAGAGTGATCCATTGGCTCAGTTGCATTAGTGATTCCTGCATCTTGACTATCCATATCCTCAAGCTCCTCAACAGAATTTCCCTTTTGTGCTTTAGACCTTGCAGGGAATGTTGTTCCCACAGAATTCACCATGTTACCATCAGTTGATTCAGTATTCAAGAGTTCAGTACCACCTGGTGCAGAAAATGATTCGGGTAAGGCAGCCTGAAAGCTCCCAGTTTTAGCAGTTGAACTCACTGCCTCTACTTTTCTTTGAGATACATCAACTGATGCTGACTGCTCTGTATTCTGATCCCGCAAATGTCTATCCATTGAAGCCTGAATAGAAGAGACCATTTCCTGCAACTTTTTTCTCTGTGCCTCAATCAAAGTGGGGTCAAGCTGCCTGCTGTCTCTCATTGTCACAACTCCCGGAGCAATTCGAACAAGCTCACTGTTACCAGAAGCAGCTGTGAATACAGAAGGCTCAATTTTAGCAGAAGGACTGAAGTCCGTTTCTGTGCTATGCTTTCTTAAAAGTGGTGTTTCCCTGGCTCTTTGATCGTGTTGTTGACTACTAGATGCAGTTCCTAGGGAATGACCCTTTCCTTGAAATGCAGTTATGTTATGTAGTTGTTCAGATTTCTTTTTCACTACTCCACCACTACCCAGCTTCAGCATTCCATGCGAAGGACTTGCTTCCCTGCTTCTTGAAGTAGCTTCTGCTCGCACTTGACTTAAGGCCTCTTTAACCAGCTCTTCAACATCAGGACCGATCGGGAAGTGCCCAGCAGCATCCACACACAGCTCTAATCTGTCTTCTGCTGCATTGTACACAAAGTTTTTACCAGGCAGATGTGGGAAAGTGCAGTGCTTGCCATCAGCCAAACCTATAAAGACAGGAGAAGTTATTCAAAGTGCTAACATATTTTAAGGCATGCTCTGAACACACAGTAATTACTGTATTTAAATTTACTGAATCAAGTATGTAAAATCAAACACCGAAAGTTATTACTGTGGGAGAAAAAACTTAGGCTTTCATGCCATACAATACAACCACAGGACGCTGCAAAGATGCTGTTGCCTTCTGTGATGACTCTGATAAAGAGAATACTGTACTATTACGAGATAAAATAACCACACTGCTACGACTTGCAGTTCTATGGTTGCAGTAATGTAAAACAAGCCAAACCCCATCACTACCACCACCCCATAGACCCCAAAACCACACAAAACCAAACCATCAAAAATCAAACGCAGAAAACTGACACGGAGCACATTTCAAAACACTGTCTGGAGAAATACTATTTAAGACTACTTCCATACTAGTTAGAACTGTAGTAGGATTTCAGGTTGTGTAACTGCTGCTAAGCCTGAGGAATTTCAAATTTGCTATTTTGTCTTCTTGGAGAGGAAGTGTTGCTAGATTAACAGAAGTGTTTCAAGCTTACTGTATTTAGTAGTCCTGGAGACTATATTAACCTTTACAAAACAAACATAAGGTATAATGTTTTTGATCTGCTGTTTGTTTATTGTCCCACTTATAATTTGACCAATCAGTTAAAACTGAGAGTTCACTAGATAATTTAAAGTTCTGAAGCTTCTGTGTGTCAAAAATTGACATTCATTTTTTTACAGTTTATCATCATAAAACACAAAATAACTCTTTCAACTCTGTCCCATGCAGGCTCTGGTAAAAGCAGTAAGGTATCACTTCAGTGATGGTGTCTTTCTGTGAGTTAAAAGCTGTCTGCAGGTGAAAATTTGGCTGCAATCATTCTCTTCACTTTAGTTCCATCACCTATGCATGGAGAGCTACAATGAAAACAACACTGTTTAAAAGGTGCCAGAACAGGTAAATTGTTGGGATTCTTCCTCTCATTCTCAAAGTTCATGAAGAAATCCATCAGAAATTATTCAGAAGGGAAGAAACACAACAAGCAAATTCTATTTCTGTGTTATCAAATACTATGCTTTCAAAATGAGTATTCTGGGCATCAGAAAAAGGTCATTCAATAATTGGAGAAGTTAATAAACTGTTTTCCATACTAATGAACCGACTGACCAATCTCTCTCATCCTCCACAGCTTCTGATTCACATGTGCACAATTACAGAGAACCTACAAATAAGACTTTATTCTGAGAGCTTCAGACACATAACTCCTTTATTTACATATCCATGGGAGCCAAAAACCAAACAGCCAAAACACAGAACAAAATTTAACCTCAAACACTTACCTGTCTAACTTAGCCTGAAGAACATATTTTAAGTACATAATTTAGCAGCTCAACTTTCATTTGCAAAAGGGAACTGTCACAATTCCTGACTGACCAAAACCGCCTCTGAAACTGCAATCCCGAAATCTCAAAGTAAGATCTTAAACAAGATCTATTAAATCAAACTTCAATTGATTAACAGTACCTACACTTCACAGACAGCTTTGTTCCAAAGATCTAGTATGATAGCTGCATTATTACATTACCTAAAAGATTACAAATAGGTAAGGAGCTTCTTAAAGTGGAAAGATGAGTCAGATTGTTGCACACTGGAATTGCGAAAGTGTCCTAATGCTGAAATAGGAATTGTACCTACCAAGATAGTCTGTATTTGAAATTATTGCACCTCTTTGTATGCAGGCATTTTACACTATCATCTTCCACAGCCTTATCTCTTACACAGTCAGCTGGGAAAAATGGCTTTTAAGTCAGACATTTTCTATGAGTTGGGTTAAAATTCCTTGGACTCATTTCAGGCTTGCAAGTCTGGCTAGCCATTAATTGGTCAAAAATGCCCTTTCCATCAGGCACCGTTTAAGCCGATTCACTTTCCACAAACAATACACCAGTCTTTAGTGTACAAGCATAGAAAAAGAAAGAAAACTAAAATGAAACAGATCTGCTGTAAGACACTTGCATGCTAACTCTATTATCCAGGCTAGTAATTCAGTGAAAGGTAGTGGGCATTGAGTATATGACACATTTTAATTAATTTCCAGAAATAAGTAAGATAAAGTTAAGGTTGATAAAACTGCCTAAGAAAAAAAATCAAACAAGAAAGCAGCAAAGGAACCCTTATAGTAGCTGAAAACACAAGAGCTAAACTGTGAATGCAAAGATTTCATCAAGAAAGTAAAAGAGAAATTTTTGAGCTAATTTCTTTGAGAGAAAATAACTCCTTAGTACTTTCTCCTCTAAAGAAACAGTTGCCATTCTTTGTAGGCAGTATTTATAAAGCCACCTAAGAATCAAATATACTCTACTTGCTTGGTTATTTTTCACAAAGCCCAAGATGCAACATTCAGCAATGCAAGAACCGGATGGATAGCTTTGCTTTTGAACAATAATCTTACGAATATGAAAAACAAATTTAACCAACCATTTAAATTTAAAACATGCAGTACCCCATATAAAAGATCTACTACGAAGAACACAAGAAAGATAAACTCCTTATCCAGTAAGCGTTTTAAAGTATAACAGGAATAGGTCCTATGATTTTCTCGTTGTTTGATCTTTACAGGAGAAAAAAATTAAGAAAACAAAAAATCAGTTGACTTTTTTTGATCATATGGTCTTAAAAAAAAAAAAAAGCGTTGTTTGTACAATTCAGGAAATGGAAATTTCAGAAAATAAAGAGGTTTCAGATCAATGAAGTTCAATTAAGTAGGTTTAGGCAGATTCCCTAGTCTTAGTCTGTCTGAGGGAGCATTAGGAGTTCTCCAATATTATAAGAATTTAAATTTACCATAGTAATAGAATAAAAAAACTATTTATGCTTACAAGTGACTCAATACCAATTTACAATTTTCAGGATTTGAAAACAGAGGAAGGAAGGAATAAAAACAAAACCCAAAAAATACCTGTTGTTTTCTTCATTATGCTGTAGAATACTCCACCCTGCTGAAACAACTGAGGAAGCCCCTTTGCGTAAGACCAAACATCTTCTCCTGCAAAAATGAAACACAGTTATTAAAATTTAACAGTTTTATTTTCATATTATAGACAATGGCTGAAACTCCTTGAACTCCTTAAATCAAAAGCTGAATCCTCACTCTCTTTTATGCAATTAAGAATTTGAATTTTTATTGCAAATGCACAAAACAGGAGACCAGGACATTGAGAGACTTTCAGAAAAACATACTACTATCTGCAGTCAAATATCCTACATGTTCTAGTACAAAGGTTCCCAAATTTGATTTGATCCAAGGTGCAGCTCCTGGTTCTTTGACAGGCCCTACAAACCAGTCTCCATTCCCTTCCTACCTCTGCTTTCAACATTAAACTAGGAAATTATTAACACGCTTCCAAAATTCAAGCACATATCCTTGCTCATTAAAACTTGAATTCTACATCCCTACACCTTCTCAAAAATCAGAGCTCAATTTCACAGCTGCCACACACCGGACTTAATACTGCAGCTGAGACACAAACATCCATCCAGGCAGCTGCATAGAAGGTGTGTCTGCACCTTGCTTTTCTTGAGAGTCAGAAGCAAAATACCAACCATGAGGCCCTGGCAGTTCTATATAACCAGCATTTTTCAACAATGCCAAAAATGGCATTGAATTTTGACAACTTTAAATGTCACAGAGAGAAAAAAAAATCAACCTAGAGTACATAAGGAAAAGAATATAAGGAACAGAAAAATTGGGTTACAGCGACGGAATATAAGTGACGTAACAGCACCTGCTCAATCAGTTCAGATCTGCATTTTGTCTATACCCTTTTCCTTATTTTGATAACCACTTACCTGTTTCAGAGAAGGGACATGTGCTGTAGCTGTCTAAGCAATGCAAACAGAAAGTACTGATAAATTCCATTCTCCTGATGCAGCAACAACTACTGTGCATACACATTTTCAAAAAAAATTAGTTTTCCCACTTTCCATCAAATATTCAGGGAACATATTGAGATATTTTAGATAGAAATTGCCCCCTTCTGTAGGACTGCAATCTCAATAACCACATCTCTCAAATTTCTATTAAGATTGGAGAATGTAAATCTTCAACTATAGTTAACTGGATGTACTACTTGGATAGAGACAGCTGGAATGTGTGAGGCTGTAAAATATAACCCACCTATATGTCTTTGCTTGCTGTTACAAGGAAAACAAAAGAGCTATTTTTAATAGCTTCCAAGTACTGAATATATGGCACATCTAAATCCCTCTTTTCATTTCTTTACTGCATATCCTACAAGGTAGCTGTGACTACTCTCCTGTCCCACCTGCCTCAGGTGAGAAAATATTTCACCCTTGTGACAGAAGCATTACATGCTACATTACACTTGGAAACCCTTCAAGCCACTCTCCAGCATTGTGTTTCCATTCCCGGGCAGGCAGAGAAGGCACAGGACTCCATATGCCCCCCTGCTTGTCTGTTCCCCCACAACTGTCGCTCACCTCTCCACTACAGGCATTACTCAAGTCCCCATTCTCTTTACAAAGGTACAGTGCACATTCACTACCTTCTGTCTTTGGACGTTTTAAAGACAGGAGACCTATATAATCTGATTAACTTTGAAAGCATTCCTTCAAACCACATATGCCCAGGCTCAATGCATTCATTTGCACATCAAGCTCACAAATTTGGCCTTCACTTCCAAGAAGAACATCCAAGTAATAAACCAACTACTCTCTTCTTTCTTATTTTCCATGATCTACTAAAGGAAGTCTTCTGTCACTGCTACCTGTATCCTTATTCTCATCTACAATCTGAAATGCACATCCCTATACACAGTCTCTCCAGAGCATCACTGCTGTGCCTCTTCCAACTCTTCCTGATGGTTTAAACACTGGCCACTGGAATCAAAATAATAACCACTGCACTGAGAAGTAACAGAATACAGCTGTCAGTTCACTGAAGACTGAAGAGGCCACAGCCAGCAGTATTCCATACTAAGGACTCCTTTACTGCTGCATCGAGCAATCAATTACTATTTGAAGGGCTCCCTTTCATTCCACAGGACAACCACTGGACTTTTAGAAGAAGCCCAGTGTTAGACATTACTGACATTTTGCAAGGGAAGATTCCCTATTTGCTGTGGGCATGATTTTTCAGGCCTTGCACAAGGGAAGCATAACTGTTTAGATAGCCTTTTATGCAACACTAACAAGGACTACATGCAGGAAAGCATGGAGAGCAGGGCTCACAATACAAAAGCATCAGCCACTGAAAGAAATACAAACTAATAAGGCTGTTTTGATAGACATCTCCCACTGGAAGACCAAAAAAGCCCACAGTTACAACTGGACTTCCCCAAGTAAGAGGAAGTAGTATGTGTGACTCAACTAAACTACATTTGAGGTTTGCACATTTTTGTTGTTAGTTGAGTTTTGCCGTTTGTTTTGGTTTGTTTGCCATAGCAGCGAGATGTTTATAGGTCACAACTTAATTTGGATGATCATTTAGTTAAATTAAAAACTCCCTCAAGACACCACATTTATCAAAGAGATTATGTTCTCTGCACTGTTCCTGCTCCAGTACATACTTCCTCAGACCAGACCCCAACCCCAGAACGTTAAGTTATGGTAACAAATCAAGACTGTCCTACCCACAAACATGCCTTGTTTGCTGGTGTAAGTTAGCCCGCACCTGCTGTAAGCCCAAGACTGTCACTTCAGAGAGCAAAGAGAACACAGAAAGTGCAACATAAATTAAAAACTCAATTGATAAACATACGTTATAGGGATCTACAGGTGGCTTCAAAGCAAGCTGTTTAATTCCACGAAAATCCTGGTATCAAATAATACATTTAATTTAAACCTGGCTTTTTTGATTCCTTGTGCATGGATGAATTCATCAATGAAAAACAAACCAATCAAAACAGATTCATATCCGGCTTGCATGTATTCAGAGTGCCTCTGCATGGGTGTAATTAAATCTGGTTTAAAATATAACATTTAAAATATGTTAATGTAAAATTCCAATTCCTTTAGTAATTTCCCTATAGAATTCTGTATTTTGAGCTAAACAAAAAAAAAGAAGAGAAAGCTTTACAAAAAGTCATGCATAATATGTTAAGTTGTCCAGAAACTACAGTATTTAATTTCCCAGGGCTTGTTTTTAAATTATATACAGAAAAATTAAAGAACATGATCTAAAATTCTAATAAGTAGCAGAAACCAGAAAAGAAAAATTCTAGTAGCTGAAATAAGAAAGAAATATTTCAGCCTACAGGAGACTCTATGAAAGAAAATCTTTTAAGCACACAGAATCAATAATTATGGATATTTGAAGACACACTTCCACTACGGGCACTGGGGAAAAGAAAAGTGTGTCTGGCCCAGTGAGCTATCTCAACAGCATGGCCCCTCTACACATTCTAATCTGACTGTATTACAGGAATGTTTTTAGCTGAACAAAGTCAAAAAGCTGGCTCTCAGACCTTTGCAGCAGTTTTTAGCAGTACAGAAATGTCGTTGAGAAAAACGACAAGGCTTCTTGTCCCAAAAAGGCTGAATGTGCCACCTTGAGGAACTGACACTCTTCAGAAAGTGCAAGGACTTAGGAAGTTTGTTAATCCGTTCAAAAATCACAATTGTGAACAGTCTAGCAAGGAGATTTTTTCCACAAGTATTTTTAAAGGAAAATGAAGACCCAATGAGACGAGTGATAATATAATAATAGCATCTTATTCAGTAGCTGCACAAGGTTTTATAACTGGTTGGTTTGTCACTTGCTGCCGCTTTTACTTCTATTAGTAATGCACAATAGATGCAGCCAGAGAAGGGTGAGGTAAATTCTATTCTAACCTGTGCTCTTAACAGTAGTGATGGCAAAGACAAAAAGTCATTCTTGCTTACAAGATCAGCTTACAGTTTATGGATAAGCACCTGTAAAATAATGACACACCTTAATGCTGAAGTAACCAAGGTATTTTCAAAGGCTGAAGTAACCAAGATATTTTCAAAGCATGCCAAAGTTTTTTGAAGCCAGCAACTATACTTTCAGCAGTATTTCCTGCAGACAGGAAAGCACTCTTTTAAGCTTCATCTCAAAATTAAGACAACTTTTAAACCTAACTTTTTCCTGCACTTTGGAACTGGGGTGTAAATGTCAGTGTGATGAGGTGCATAGTGATTCAGCACACTATCGTACAAAAGATGCAGGAGTAAACAATCACACTTGGAAAAGAATCAAAGTTCTGCTTGATGAACTTCTGACATAGCACTCTGTGATTACGTAATTGTTTCGTTTCTGAAACATCACATGCTTTAGCCACACCAAATCCCTCCAGCAAAAGAGAAGGCTCCCATAAAAAAAACTAAACCTGTAAATATGACTATTCAAATGGTTCATAGAGCTGAATGTATGATAATTACAGTTCTACTTCCTGCCAGAAAGCAGCAAGAACTGTAAAACCTGATGAATAAAATACACAAACAGGGGTCCAAGTCTCCTGAATTCAAAAAGGAAAAAACACAGGCACCTGAGAAAAGTCCTTTTGTTTTGAATTATTAGCAGTCAGATTTGCATGACTGATAATTTATACGTATAGCTTTGCAACCCTATGTCTAACCTCTGAAATTCAGATCCATGTTTAGATTCTTTCAGTTTCTCCTCTGCTTATATTCTGAAATAATACTTTTCTCACCTCTTTAAGAAGACCAGATCTTCACTTAAAATTAACAGATTACCTAAGTAGAAAATGTCAAGTTGATTTGCTTAAACCAAGACAACTCTCTGTGGGGCCAAATGTCAGGATTTCATCCTACTACAAAGGTGAAAATTTTTCCTCAAAATTCCAGTGAGCAGACACTCAGCATCCCCTTCTCACCTCTGTTCTGAATGTATTTCCTGAAACCCAAGGGAGATGTAGGAAAAAAGAGTGTGTAGCTTTCACACATACACCTCAGATAGGTGCCTAATGAGAAGCAGGAAAAACAGAGAGACAGGACACCAGAGGCAATGCAATCACTTCTAAACAGCAATTTTTAAAAGAGGACTTTATAGCAAAGGAAGAACAAGTATCTCATATACCTCATATATGCATATGTACAAGTCACTGCAGCATATTAAATGTTCTTCTAATAAAGGAATAAGGGAATTAACCTGATTAACCATGATTTAAGAAAAAAGGAAATGTGTATCTAACTACAGTTTGCAAATGTTATCTTCTACTTAAAAACACAATTTTGAAGAGTAACACGAAGTCAGCCTTACCCATAAGCGTTGCCAGAAGACAGAGCGAATACATCTCCTTGTCGACTTGCTCTTGTAGATCCTTCGATGAGATCTTACTGGTCACAGCAACATCTTCGTGCTTCACAGCATGGGCTGAGTGTGCTGAGGCAGCCTGCCTGCCTTCCTCCTTGCCCTTCAGGATTTCTATGGCAATCCTGTCACCGTGCTGCAAAGGAACAGGCTCATTCTCCATGCCTTCTTTGGGAGGCAGAAGTTCTTTTGGGGGAAAGCCGTAGCGAATACATTGCAAATATGGGGGAATATTAAATTCTCTTGCTATGCCTTCCTGGAGTTCCAAGAAGGTGGTAGTGCACTTCAAGGTAAGCATTGACTGCCTCCCGTCATTAGTGGTTATTCGAATTTTCTTTTCTTTTGCAGATGTTGGAGAATACGGGGTTTTGGTTGGTGTAGCAGGTGCGGATGAGGGCCCCTCACGAACAGCCCCGGGAGAAGCAGTCCTGGATTGCCCTTTATGCTCTTGTTTCAATTTTTCACTTTTCCGTTTCTGCATTACAGAAGCCTGGTCCACAATGTTCTGCTGAATAGTTCTTTCAGTTTTGCTCATATTCAGCTCCTCCTTGTGCAAAGTTTTAGTCTTCTGTCCAGTCAAAATGATTTTGGTTGGAAGCTGCGACTCTAACTCTTGTCCTTGCTGAACATCATCAGCTCTTTGGGCATGAGCACCATCAATATTTACAGGGGTATAATCATCAGGGTTCTTTTTGGCAGTTTGGTGCAGTATTGTGTTGACAACTTTCTGAACAAGAATCTCGCTACCAAATTCACCGGGGAAGTGCTTGGTAACAAGTTTCATGGCGACATCATACACGTTGCTGTTCAAAGAGGTGTCACTTTCATACTGGAACCAGTAGACAGTCTCTCTCACCACTCTTCCACCCCACTCTAGAGTTATAGGAAAAGCTTCAGGCAGATTGTCATATTCTTTACCTTCCCAGTAGTGCTTGAATCCACAGCCACATTTGCCACCTGTAGACCTAGTATTAGTTCTGTCTCCATCAATATACAAAACAGACCCATCTTCTCTGACACGACGCATTAAGTTACCGTGGCACCAGTTACAAACAGTCAAATTACTCAGGCCATAGTCTGGTACCAGCACATCCTTCATGGGGTTGTAAGAACACACCAAACTGTTCAGGGGAAAACTGTAATTTTTGTCAGGCCTTAGCTGGCCGTGGGTACTTTTTGCCAGATTATACAGCTTCCCCCCGGGAGCCAGCCACTCTGGAGGAACGTGATGCTCTGAAAGAGCCCCACAGATGAGGCACCTGTGAAGGCGGTTGTCCATCACTGCTTTTTTGGCAGCTGCAGTGACCTCTTCGGGCTGCACCCCTATTACACCAGTCCTTCTGTAGAAATATTGATGTACATCAGCTACAAGACTGGGGTGGATACCGTGTTTACTCATGAAAACCTCCTCCATCGCAGCGACAAGCCTCATCAAGTACTTATCCTGCAAACTTCTGTCTCCTCCAATAATACAACCACCATCCTCCTCTAACATGATGTACTTTTTGATGAGGTCTTGAGGAACTCCCCAGGCTTTAGGAAGTAGCTTCCTAGGCAGCTTAGGTAAAGCAGCACCTTTTATTCCAACCAGAGGAATATAATGGTTACGTCCTGAGCTACTCCACGCAATGCAGATCGGCTTGTTCAACATGCCATCTTTTCCCATGCATTTTTCCAGAGGTATCAGACCAGGGAGGAACGTTGCTGAATAATCTCCAGAGCTTCGCATTCCACTCAAGGAGTCTAACAGGATGATAGGCCGGTGAAGCACGTTGGCCAGACCAAAGATGTGAATATTCCTAAGGCCCATTGGCACACCTTCTGGAGGAACAAACAAAGGGTCACATTCATTGATAATATCCTCCCACTCTGCAGCATCAATAAAGTCATGGAAAAGTGCCTTGTAGTGGCTTAGATTCTCCTCAAAATGCTTCTTTAGATTCTCTCGGAGAGCATGCCAGAACAGTTCCCTGCCAACAAGCGCTCGTGAGACTGCATGGACAAGGCAGTGGCCATCTCCATCCACGTGGACAGGAATGAGGCACTCTTGACTGTTGTTGGCCTTCTTGATGTCCTCCAGGGTGTCGTGCAGGTAGATGAGGCTGCCAGAGCGGTCCTTCCCATAACCCATGGTTTCGACGTGCTCTGGCTCGATGAGGAAGGCGCGGTCGCCCAGGAGGGAGCAGTCAAAGATGTCTCCCTGGTTCATCTCCGTGAGGAGCTTGGCTTTGCCAGTCTGCTTGTCCATCCCATAGCGGGCCAGGATGGGGGCCAGGAGCTTGCAGTGGTAGTTGGAGAGGCCATTGACTTTGACGAGCTCAGTGTTCCTGCGGGGCGGGCCGGCGCCGCTGACGCCCAGCAGCGCATTCCGCAGCAGGTTGTGCAGCACCAAGTCGGGGTCCGTCACCTCCTCCACGGCCAGCAGCTGCCGCTGCTCGTGGCGCCGCCCGCAGTCCGTGCACTCGATGCTGCCGCTGCCCTGCGGCCCGTGCGCCGGGAAGAACAGCCGCGCCTGGCATTTGGGATCGGGGCAGGTGCCCGAGAAGATGCGCCGGTCTCGCTTCTTGGAGGCGGACGGAGGCGGCGGCTGCGGCTGCTGCTGAGGGGACGGCGGCGGCGGCTGCTGGGGCTGGGACATCGCTCCGCTCCGCCCGGGCTTCACCCGCACCCGCTCCTCCGCCGCCCTCACAGGCGCATTCCCTGCGCGCCGGACAACGACCGCC
>VZRQ01005060.1:0-85140 GCA_013397975.1 Machaerirhynchus nigripectus
TGTTGTTGTTGTGGGGTTTTTTTCCAAATGGCCTCTCAACTGTCACTACTTTCTTTTTTAATTGTAGTGTGTCAAATGAAATCAGTTATTCCACATATGTTTAAGACTTGAGTCCCTGGGGGAACAAAATATCTCTGGGCCTGGAAGCCATACCTCTGCATAGGAAAAATGTCTTTTTTTAAAAATTTCACATTATGCTGTAAAGGCGGTGTCCAGGTGCTGAGTGCTTCACCTAAAAGAACTCTTTTGTCATCATACTAGGCTAGACTTACCCCTCAGTTAAGTTCATCTCCACTGGATTTAGCTGCTTAGCCCCAGCATGAACCTCGTTCTATGGTAACTGCCTGAGGCTCTGATCTCCCCTTTCTGCTTATTTCTCTGTTAAGACTAGATGGAAAACCTGCCATATGTTTCTCTCATGTTACTGTTTTACAGTTTCTCATATGTTACTTCTAAGTGGTTAATGAAAACAGTAACTAAAATGGGCATAAGAGCATTCTTGCTGCACACCTCACTGCATCTGCACTTTGCCAGCTGCAAGGGTATTTTCTACACGGTTCCTCACACAGCTCCTATCTTCTGTGGCAGAGAAATTGCAAATTTGAGTTAAGCATAAGATTCTGTGACATGTTTGGTCATAATCCAGCCATCTCAGCTCCCATTTCTTTTCACAGCCCATTTGCTTAAGTGCACTATGGAAGTTTGAATGGGAGAGAAAAGCAGATTTTTTTTTCTTTTAAATGTATTTCTCATAAACCTTCCATTACTGTCTTTTACATTTGTTTCTGTGTGGAAAAAACTGAAAAGCTTCTAACTTGAGTTTATGTGACTTTAATTCTGAATATATCTCAGTATGCCTTGTAGCTTTACCTTCTGTTCTTTGCACTGAGTAGCCATTCAGTAAATAGTCAGATACTAGCAGTGCTTAGATTGTTGTTCATATAAAGTAGGCAATTCACATTTTCATTTCTCTACATTCTGTTTCCATTACGAATTTGCCACTGGACTTTTCCTCAGCTGGATGCTGTCCTCCGTATCAGGTGTAATTCTTCAGGCTGCCTAGATATGTTTCAGTAACTGGTTTTACTGCGGAGCACGAGATGTTTGCACTAGCAGCACACTAATGGGATGGGAGCAAGTGCTCATTTGAAAGGCCAGTGCTTGAACTAGTAGTAGGTTTGGGTGGGACTGCCTCATGTAGCCATCACACTGATCCCAGCAGTGTCCACAGAAGTGTCCACAGCAGTGTCTTCAGTTGTTTGTCTTACCATGAGGCTGCACTGGGACTTGGTGACATCCAGCAAGCTGAGGGAAGGGCAGATGTGGCTCAAGACACAGGAGACTGAGTTGGAGAGTTTTCTGCTACTGCACAGCCATGATTTGACTGAAGTGATGTTTGTGTGCATGAGTGCACGTGCACAGGGTTGTCGGTCCAGTGGCAGGGGGGGATACACAAGAACAGCCTGTGGCTCGTGGTCAGGGCCAGCTTAAGCTTGTCTCCCACAAACAGAGCGTTAAGAAGTTTTGCATCACATGTCTTAAGACCCTAACCCTAATGCTCAGGCATGGCTTTTATGTGTAAATTTTAATTATTGGTCTCTAGTGTTGACTGAATTTTTATGAGAGCTGTGCCCAGATACCTGCTTATGTGGCCATGAATAACCTGGTGCTTGCTGTGACCATATTTTTAATAGTGTGTTTTTAATGATACCCTTCCTTTGGATTCGTTTGGATTAGTTTGTCAAAGAGGGATCTTTACTTGCTCGGCTGGTTATTGCTGGTCTTGTACTCCTTGGCCGCAAAACACACACTGCTGTACAGTGTTTGCGTAACTGGGGAGAAGGGGGATGTTATTTTTATGGACTCTAGCTGCCTCTCTGTTTCTGCCTGTGCTAATTGGTTTTTGTCCATAGGCTTAGAAAACTAGATATTTTTTTAGTCTGAAATAATTAGGCAACCAAAAACGTTACTTTGTTGAGGCAAATTTTTCTTCTTGTTCAGTAGTCCATCTCTATGTATTTTCTTCTTTATTTGGCTTATGGCCAATTCTCTTAGCCATGTCATAACTACTTAAAGCCCTACTTGTTGTCTTACCAACCTTAAGTCTTCCCTATTTTTTCAATTCTTTATATTGATGCATTTAAAAACAAGACTCTCCTATCACCCTTAAGTGCCATGTGAAAGGAAGAGTTCAGTTTTTTGCTGGATTTGAATTTCTGGCTGAATGGAAAGGCTTTACGGCTGCTACAAATTCTGGAGATATTTTGGGTTGTGAAAAAATGATTTTTCCCTGTAGGTAATCAAGTCTGTGCTATTTGGGTAGGACGGGAGATGCAGGTTTAAGAGTGACAGATCAGTGTGACTTTGTTTGCTGGACAAAGGTTTCAAGTTTAAACGTAGAGGGGGTGTGATAGCCTGAGAGGGCACAAGCTTGAAGTTCCCTTGACAAAGGTAGGTTTAATATTATTTTACTGCACATTTTGCACCTATTAATGTACTTGGCATCAACTCACTGAAGATTTTATTGAGAAGATGGAAGTGAAAACAACTTCAGCCTTTGCAAACCACCTTTGCAGAGTGTTTTTTGTCCCATCCTGGCTCCCTGTGCATTTTCATGTATGAATACAGGTGAGAAAATGGTGCAGATGAATGCTGCTTCTGTTCCATGGGTGGAGGCAATACCTGGAATGGATCTTGAGTAGTGTCTACAAAGAGCAGCAGTTGCCCCCACCTTTCAGCTGCCCCCCAGAGAGCAATCCAGCTGCTCGTAGTAACCCTGGGACAGCTAAAGGCAATAGGAATGGCGAGATACCTGTGTGTGCATGTGTGGGCACGCAGGTGTTCTCTTGTAATCTCAAGTGACGAGCCTCAAGAAGCTTTCCAGGTTAGCCAGTGTTTCACTCCAAGCTCCCCAAGCCTCTCCATGTGCATCATTTTTGTTCCAGCCTCATCTCCCCCAGCTCACAATCTGTCTGTCATGACTCACACACTTGCTGGCTTTGATTTAGGCTCCCATCTGCTTTCTCAGCCAGTCACATCCCAGTTCTTCTGTAACACACCGTAGGAGAAGTGTGGGACTGGAGCAGAGCATATATCTGTATTCAGGAGAGAGGAGGGGGAGGTGTACTGACTCCAGCCTCCAAGTTTCTCCTTGTCTCATCTGTCTCAGTGGAAGCCTGTGGTTAAGCTGTAAAATACAAGTCTGCACCATAAGGCTGGAGATGACTTGGAGAAACTCATCCTTCTTGAGTGTGCTTGGACTCTTAGATCAGATTGGGTCTCAGTGTTGTCACTCACTGCATACTTACGCTTTTGGTAAAAGGAATGTCCTTTCTCCTCTCCTTATATAAGGGACTACCACAGTTCCCTGAAAAAAATTTAAAAGAAGGAGTTGTTTTGCCTTTTCCCTGCAGGCGGCGGAAGGTGACACAAAGGTAGCGGGGAGGCTGTGCTGATGCCTGGCAGACACAAACGTGCCCCTCTGGTGGAGGCAAGCAGCTGTTGTGTGCAAGAGACTTGCCCTCAGGTCACCGCTGTCTCCTCACAAGGACAGGGTGGCTCCCGGAGGACAGAAGACCATTGGGGCAGGGAAAAGCTGTCCCCAGTCAGCTTGTAAAGGGGGATCATGCGCCAAAACCAGAACGGAGCTGGTGGGCTCTGAATTCCAGACAGCAAAAATAAATTTCTCTCTCTTCAAGAGACTAGCAGGGAAGATTTCTTTCTACTATAAGCAGATTCTCCCACCCATAAGCATCATCAGAGAGGAATTGGTGCAAGGTCAATCCTTGGAATTAAAGCCAAGAGGGAATTTTCCTTTGGTGACTGGGTTAGAGGTATGATATTTTTGACTTGCTCCTGAGACAGCTTATGGAAAATTACGTGTTAAAGTGAAACTGGTCACTCTAAGTTAGTAACTTTACTAATATCAGGAAAGGGAATGAGAATACCCCCAAGAATGTATTTTCCGAGCCTGGATTTCTTCTCTGTTGCTGATAAGTGGAAACACATCTAATAGGCTGCTTGGGACTGCATCTAAGTGCCATGAGGCACCAAAAATATGGCAGAGAGGGATGTAAGCTGCTAGAAGAAGCTGCAGAATACGCAGAATTTGGTTTTGCCTGTTTACTGAGAAAACGTCACAAGAGCGGTGAATTAAACAAAGCGGCATCTTATCTTTGGATGCCAAGGTTTTGCATGCATGACACGAACTGACAAGACGTCTTTTTGCAAGATGCAGATCTGCTCCAGATTTAGAACTGGAATAGAGAGGGATGCTGCAGACAAGGGTTGAGGTCTCTGCTGTTAGTCACAACAGAGACAAGCTGGCAAAAGTGAGAGCTGGAATTCTCAGATCTGAGGTATGCAGAAATATGTGGAAAGTAGGCAGGGTAGAATTACCAGGAAAGAGAGCAGGAGTTTTCAGAAAGAAACCTGTTTTCAAAGTGTAGAAAATGTGTCTTCCCTCTGCAGTATTTCTTGGCAGCCTGCTAACACTCCATAATTATTTTTTTTCTTGAATTCTTGTATTTTAAGACTATAACTGTGGAAAATTGTGAACAGTGATTCAGAGAGACAAGCACAGTTATTTGAAATATAGGTACATATATGCTGTTTTACTCCTCTTCCCCCAGCACTGAGGATGCCCTCACTTAAGATTTTTCCCATTCTGTTCAAAAATTCCAGAGATGGTGGGAAAACAAAGACGCTTTTCTCCCTTCCAGTGTTTTCTAAAGTCTTGGCTGAATTCAACGCATTGAGACATATACCAAATATTTTTCCTTCCAACTGTTTTTAGGGCATGGCTCAGCTATAGGACAGAGGAGAAGCTCCTAAAGGCATCCCCATCCAGGAAAATCCCAGAGTAAAAATTGAGAAAGAATAAAAATGTTCTACTTGGGAATGTTTGGGGGGGTGCAAGATAAGAGGCAGTGAAAAGGAGCTGCAGCAATGTGGACAGGGTGGCAGTCAGAAGCAGCAGTATGCTTCTAGGCTGGAGGTCTGGCTGTGTTGCACTGCTGCGTGCAGGCCTGGTGTGACTGGAAGGATGGCACCAGTGGCGAGTGAGAACTGATCCTCCTCCACTTTCCACATGGCAGATTGATCCTGGCTGTGTCCAGCAGTGTCCATGTCCTGTTACAGTGCGCTCTGCCATGGCAGAAGCGTGAGCATTGTAAGCCTGCACTCCACAGGCACCTTGCAGTCCACATCTGACACCTGCACACGCCCGAATAGTCCAGCAGCCCAACAGTCTGCACAGAGAGAAAGCAGCAGCAAGAAGGGGTCAGTCTGATGTCCCTCCGCCCAGCTGAGTCATTCCTCTGTGGGGATTGCAAACAACATCCAAAAGCTTCTCTTTGAGGAGCAAACACAAGAAGACTGGCTCACTGAAGAGTGTGATGGACTGCTACCCTCACACCAGCTATAAGGGAACATCCTCATCCTCATCTTCATCTTCATCCAGGTCAGTGGTGCGTAGGTTTATGTCCTTGAGGATGTCTGAGATGTTTTCAGCAACTGGCCCTGTCAGCTCCATCTCTTCCAACTCAGTATCCGTGGCATAAGCGGAGCTGGGGACTTCCCCCTCTTCCTGTGAGTGTGAGGGCTGGGGGGAGTGTGAGCAGGGAGGCAGAGGGCTCTCAGTGCCCAGATTTGCTGCTGGCTGTGCTGCCACCATGCCGTTGTCTTCCCGGCTCCACACCTGAGGGCCCTGCCCGACCTTATTGTTGGTGGAAGTCCGGTTGATGTCACGGAAACTGGCAAGGGGTGGTCGGAGACGAACCCCAGAGCGGGTGGAACCCTCTATTGCCTTCTGGAGCTGGAAAAAAGAGAAAAATTTCAGAAAAAAAAAACATGAAAGGGAGGCTGGCCCAGCCCTACCCAGCAGAAGTTCATCTAATGCCCAGGTTAAAGGGATCACAAATAGAGTCACAGCTCTACCTCTGGGGCCTGTGGAGATAATCTTTTACACCGTTGATGTAATGAAAAATTCCATGGTAAATAACAAATTCCACACCACTTTCAGAAACAGTAATAGCCACTCAGTTAAGAGTGGCTATTAAGCCTCAGTTAAGAGCCCTACACTCATGAAAAAGATGAACCTTCTGACATCCCTGTAAACAACACCTGCTGCCTCCTCTGAAATGCAGTCATCCGTTCCTCTACATGGCTTCCAAATAGCTGACTCAGAATTCAACACTGGGTTGAAAATGTAGCACTTGCAGTTATATATATTCCCAGCTGGAACTTGCAGCACCTGTGAGTTACTGCAGTGATCCACAGACACTTGCAGTTATTTAACAGGATGGCAAAGGATCTGTACTCACCTCTTCCAAAGCCAGCACTCCCCTCAGCTTCCCCATGCTGGTTACGTAGGCATGGCTGAGGCCCAGCAGTGAGAACAACGTGTGCGTCTAGGAGCAAAACCACAAAAGACCATTTCAGGGACTTTGGAAAATGGTAAAACAGTACTTGGTGCTGGAGCTGGGACTCAGGATTTAGAAAAGGAAATCACAAAGACACCAAATTGTGCAGTTATCCCAGTGAAAAGTTACGTCTTCCCTTCTTCCCCTTTTGTATCCGCCAGATATTACCCTTTGCTCCTTCTGCTGTGCAGCCGTAGTTGGGAGTGTGTTGGTGATGGAGAGCACATTCTCAACGTGGTTCTCATCCTGCATGTCGTGGAGATTCACATGAAACACCCTGTGTTGTGCATGTGGACACCTACACAGATCCTATTTCATTTTGGTGCTGGAAACTGAACTACCATATAGTAATGTGTAGAGTCAAAAACGGCTTAGGTTATTTATTCCAGTGCTTTCCTTAACAGCAGAGGATTTCTTTTTTCCTGTCCCAGAATATTTTCTGTGAAAACTTAAGCTTGTTGCTGCTTATCCAGTGCAGTAAGAACACTGAGAACAAGTTATTCCCTTTCTCTTACAAAGTCTCCTTGAAAGGACAGATATCACACTGCCATCAGTCTTCTTTTCTTCAGCCTAAATATACCCCATTATTTTACTATTATTCACAGTTCTGGCTTTCTAAAACTTTCCACATTCTCAGTGCTCATCTCTGGTGTATTTCCAACCTCCAAGTTCTTGAAGCTGAGCTCTAGCTGGACTTTACCTATGAAATCATTCTGTCACAGCTAGTGTTTGACCTTTTTTTTAGCATCATTTGAGATACTGAATGTCATGTTCAAATGTAAACTAGGAAAAATCTAGTTTCTCAGGAACAAGACATTTTACTCTAATATAAAAGAAAACCAGACTGGTTAAATATAGTTTGGTCATGATAAGCTGTGATATTCTTTTCACTGTCAGTAGTCTCACATTTAGCTCTAACTGTGCATACTTCAGATAGTTCGATTATTTATTCCTGGTTTTTTTGTGCATCCAAGTTAAGTTGATTTGTCTGTTATTCCAGAGTTTCTCACTTGCTCTTTTGTGTGACAGGTACAAAACTTTCTCCATGAGCAGCCTTCAGGTATAATTTCTTGTAAGCCTATATTCTCAAAGATAAATGCTAGTGGTTTTCATATTACTTCAGCCACCCCTTCAGAAAACTCATCTGAACTATATGCTAACCTGTTCTTGTTTTGCTCAAGGCTGAGATCTTAACAGTAATTAATTAATTTAGTGTAAGGCCTGTGCTGACCATTCACATTAAATGAGTATGGATGAAAGCATGTGCTGTGCACTTGTGCTTCAGCAGACTGCTTTCCCTTTCCACTGAGTGAAAGCCCAGTCCTATCTTCCTCCTGACATACAATGTTTGCTTTAATCCCCACTCATCCTCTGCTGACTCTAGATGTTGTATGATCCAGCTTCCTCTTTCCTTGTGCTTCAGTTCAGTGAAGAGCCTGTGCTACAGGCAGACTCTACACCCTGACAGAAACACCCTGAGAAATCCAGGAGTGCTCCTTCCAGTGCTGCACCCTGACAGGGCAGAGTGTAAATCTCACTGTAATGCCCCAGCAGCAAGGCACACAATGCTACTGTTAATGTAGCAGATATTTTTGTCCAAAAGCTTTTTTAATAAATGCACTCAGACTTCTTATCACAAAGCCTTTCATTTTGCAGGAGATTGAAGGTACACACGGAAGATTACAGAACAAGTTCACTTCTGTAGCTGGATGTGAAAGTGGCTGGTGATAGTAGTTGTAGGTGAAGACAAGGAGAAGAAATAAGTCATAGAGTGAACTTGGAATGACAGAGTGGAGAAAAATGATGAATGCCTCATGGAGACATCTGCACTCACCTTGTGCAGGGAAGTTCTCTCCACCAGTTGGAAAGGGGAGGGATCTACGCGGCAGCTGTCAAAGCACACGTTCTTGTTCAGCTCCTCCTGTTCCCAAGCATCTATCTGACACAGGAAAGAAGAGGAGTCACTCTCACAGCTACCTGCAGCATTGCTGTCTTGTGTACCCAAACCTTAACAAGAATTAACAGGAGTCCCCTCCTCCTGTTAGTGCTTCTTCCTTCCTATGTACATCATTCATCTCGTCCATTGTATCTCTCCCCTCAGGTTTCCCATCCCTTTCTTGCCAGATGTCAAGTCCCTATGGAAAGAGGGCAATTCAGGGATTTTCTTAGAAGAGGGGGTTCTGCTTCTTCCTTCTTAAAGAGGGAGTGAACATCTTTAGCTTTCCTTTCTGAGTGCATCTTCCCCTTGTCGTTGCAAGATGATTGATCCTTTATGTAAGAAATGAAGGAACCACATGAGCCCGGAGAAAGATTTAGATGAGGGGGCACCTGTGGAGGTCTCTAGTCCAAAATCCTGCTGCAGCAGGGCTGACTTCAAAGCTAGATCAGATTAGTCAGAGTCTTACCAGCACATCTAGCCAAACTATCTCTTCTTTTACTTTAAATCTTTCTTTTACTTCTTTTACTACTTTTACTTGCCCACTGTGCCACTCCAAGAAGAAAACAGCTTTGGCTATGGCTTTGTGTGGCAATCACTGAGGTTCCTGGAGTGGATAGGTGATAGGAAAGTGATAGGAAATGGGTAAAAGAAGGACTCACTTGACCTCACTCTCTTTTTGCACCTGGTCTTACCTCTTCTGGTGTCATTGTCTCAGTGATTTCTGCTGGCTCCTGTAGGAGGAAACACTGTTCAGGACAGCCAAGGCACCCACAGTTTCACAGAGTACAGAAAGGGAAAAATCTGCACAGCCTCCTCACCCCATGTGGTCCCCTTTTTGTTCCAAATAGTATATTACCAAGTGCTTAGATTTCCTTTATACTCATCCATTATACATTGTACTCTGCCCTTGCTGTGCTTCCCTTGCCAATGACAGGTCACCATGGAGTTCTGGTGGAGCAATTCAGGTGCCTAAACATGGCCATCTAATACTGATTTAGATGCTCTCAGGATATCCCTCATAGGGTCCAACCACTGCCCTGGAGTGGATGGGTCTCCCATAAGCTCTGTCTGTTATCCCCAAACCCTGTGCAGATGTGTCAGATAACCAAGGGCATTTACCATGGCAAGAGCCAAAAGCATTTTTTTCATTTTTCTCCATCTGTCCAAAACTGTTTGCCAAATGGAATAGAACTGCACTTTGTTGCAGCTTAGCCAAAACATCATTAATTTTTTTCACTGAGAAAAGATGCCCAAACTTAGTCATGGTGGTAACCTGACACCTGAGCAAAGGTGACTCTTTAGGAAGATGTGCACTCCTTTACAGTAATCACACCCTTTGTCCTTGGAGGGAGTTCCCCACTGATGCTGTCAGAGTTCAGGACCATAATTGTGTCCATGCTTTAGCCAGATTCTGAATGTTTCGAGTAGAAGTTTCTATTTCCATAGCATTCCCTTCCTTCTTCAGGGTGCTATCAGGCTCTCTGTAGCCCTAACCTGCATGGTGCTCTCTGTTTCGTGTGGACGCCTGCAATGGCACAAGAGCTCCTGGATCAGTTGCCTCAGACTCCTGAAACTGCCTGAAGGATGAGAACAAACACATGGATAAGAGAGAAGAACAAGTGAGAGACAAAAATACAAAGCCCTACACCTATCCCACCCTCTTACCCAAGGCAGGCTGGGAAATACCATGAGGGACACGACAGAGCTGAGCCAGTTTGTAAGATGGTGTCTGGGACATTCCAGAATGAATACTCCCATGCAACAAAACATATCAACAAACCGAATGTGACAGGTGCCAATGGGTGAGGAGTCCATGGGCTCTGCCAGGAGTGGAATGATGGGAATAGAGAAGATCAGAATTATACTCCCAGGTAGGGAGTTAGCAAAGAGGAGGAGACAGAGCCTTGTGCTGTTGTGAACAAGGCTGTGGAGGAAGTTTGGTCAGAAACAATGATAGCTGTGAGCCAAACTAAAAAAAAAAAAAAAAAAGAGAAGGTCTCATGAATTCACTCCTGTTCCACTTCCTCTTGTCATTCCTGGGTCACTCAGATCTAGCTTCACATAGAATGTTTCACACACTGTCCTTATTTTCATATGTAGTTCTTTTTTTTGCTTTGGTAAGATAGGTGGATGGCTGCCCCACCACTCCACTGCTCTGGAAACATAAAGTGGATTTTTCTATGCTTTAGAGGTTTATAGTCATACATGAGGTGTGTTAATGAACCAGAATGTGCTATATGCTCTATTACATGTAACCTTTGGGTGCTTAAAAGCACGAGCTAAAGCCCTATCCTCTGTACTCATTCTCAAGACTGGGCTACATCTGTGCTTACTCACTCTCTGCATATTTCAGGATGCATAAAGGATAAAAACAACCCACCATCCTGCATCAAATATACATGATATATGAATCAGAAATGAGCTGTGAGTATAGTCTTGAAAGCAAAGCTAATACAGGCTGGGGTGTGACACAAAAGAACACAATACATCAGTGTTTGTCCATCACATTAATGCAGCTGAATCAAAGAGATGCGTGTCCAAGGGAGGAGCCTTTCAGTTTTGGAGATGGGTGAGCAACAGCCTAAGCTACTAAAAAACTTAGTGCAGACATTTAGCTCTCAGGCTGCTTTCCCCAGAAGGATTCATTCATGTGCTGAAGGAGCCAAGAGATGGGGCCCTTCCATGCAGACTCTACAGAAAACGTCCAAGGAGTTGTTATTGCAAAAAATGGAGAGGGGAGGCAGAGAGACACCATCCTTAGTGGGCCTACTTCTGCCATGCTCTCTGAGGGATCGTAACAGAAGGTAATTCCAGGTACATTACACTGATGTTGAGGTGCACTGACAAAGTGTCTTTCATACAGGAACAGCAGAGAAAGCTTCTTCTCTCAGTCTCTGGGAAATCAGCATCTCACACAGACAGGTACACAGAGTCAGCATGAAAGCTTCCCCAAGCTGGCTAGGATGTGGTTGAGCCATGACAGAAGTTGCCATACCTGAGTGTTGCTGGGGCTCCAAGGTTTCAGGCATTTGTTTAAGAGGACTTGTCGGGCCATTTGGCTCCTCTGGGTAACTGGGAGTGGGACTTGGGGGCCGAGGCAGCTGTTATGGAAAGGAGAGAAAATAAAGGCCACCTTAATGCCATTTATTTCCCAGCCTCCTCAAATGCCTAACTGCTTCTAAGCAGTCTCTGTGTTGCAGTCTGTCCACTTCTCTCCCTCACCTCTCCCTTCTCATCTGTATCCTCATCCTCATCGACATAAGCAAAAGACTCGTGCTTCAGCTTTGGCAGGTTGGCCCAGGGTCCATCGTAGGGTGCCTCATTCAGCTTCTGCTGCATTTCTCTGTTGAGGAGCCGTCGCCGCTCTGGGCTGATGTGTGTCTGGAGGAGAGCCTGCAGTTCCGATCGCTCCACAGACCCCAGGAGGATCATGGTCTCTGCACGACACAGAGCAGAAAAGCCATCAAGCCATCTCAAGGTTTTGAAGGCCCCCTTCCACGCACCTCACCTTCCTCCTTCCAGCCTCTTCCAAGTGCTCGGGCTCGTACTATCTAGATCTGTACAACAGCCACCGACCAGCCCTGTGGTGGCTCCTAGGCTGTGGGGCTGTGGCAAGGGAGCTCACTGTCCTGAGCTGTGCCACCCTCAGCGCCACAGCAGATCCTGCGCTCTTGGCTCATGCAGGATCCCAGGAGGGCCCTGCTGTCACAGTTCAGTCTACAGACTTCCCACACACCTCCCTTTACGTGCTGGATCAGCTTCACCGCCCACACTCCAGCTTACCTGTCTGGCCAGCTGAAACAGCCTTCTGCCATACATCATACACAGCGGGACATTTTTAGGATTTATTTTTTTATGTCACTGCCTGCTTCACACCATGTAATTTGAAAGCTGGTTTCTCCAAGCTGAGACACTCTTCAGGAAGGACCAGTTTCTCCACATTGCTTACCTGGCGAGTCCACCAAAGGCAAAGATTTCACTGTGGTGCTTTGGAGTACCGCTTGCAAGTCTCGGTATTTACAGTTGGAGGAAACAAATTTCACATCTTGGACCATAATATCCTCAACAAAAATATTGTATTTGCTGTGAATTTATGGATGATAAGAGGAAGGGTTAGCATATTAAAAATGTCAAGCAGATAAATTCCCTAAAAAATACATAAATCACCACTTCTTTAAAAAGTGTTCAAAATATAGCTGCCAAATGATCTTCTGTGGGAGCAACCAGAGGACTTTCCAAGGGGATAAACACAGATTAACTGGATTTCCATTGCAGTTGTATTCCACTCGGTTAGCCCTCACCATAAAATACACACATGTACCCATATATGTATAGGTGGTTTTTATATGCATGCCTATGTGTATGATAGATACTAGAGAGAAAGATATATATAGGAATAACTGAATTTTGCTTCAAGCAAAATATCCAAATAAAGTATTTCAAACATTTTCTGGGAAAAAAATATCCAAACCCCACTGAATTTAGATAAATGAGATGACTGATTTTTAAATTTTTAAGCTGAAGCAATTTGGAAATATTAATACAAATTCAGTAACATTGCAGGTCATTCAAACTTGTGCTTTCAGTGAAAAAAAGAAGAGGACTTTTCTCCATTTTTGTGTATGAAACCTAATTCTACTCCAGCACTTGTTTTTGGTTAGTGGAGGCCTATTCTGCCTTCTTAATTCCTTTGTAGTACTGAACCTTTTTCATAACCTTTTATTCCCCTGTGGTCTTAACCCTCTCCTGCTTTATATCTTTGCCACTCCCTGTTTCTACCTGTTTTGCAACTATACCTTATGTGATTCCAGCCCAGGTCTGGCAGGTAGGGCAACTTCTTCACCTGGATGATGCTGTCATAGAGGCTGGGCTGCAAGCTCTGGGCCACCATGTTGGCAAGAATGACAGCCACCATCATGGGCAGGATGTGAGAGATCTGACCCGTCAGCTCGAAGCAGATCACAGCGGTGGAGACAGTGTGGCTCACCGCCCCTGTCAAAGCTGCTGCACCTTTCCCAGGTAGGAGAAGGAATAGGGAGAGAAGAAGACTGTCATATAGAAACAGCATGTCATGTCAACCAGGAAAATTACAGCAGTGGGACCAGGCGAAGAAAAAGCAAGACATAGAGGCTCACCAATGACAGCATACCCTCCAGGTAAGATTTGATAAAGAATATCATCAAAGAGGATCCCGTTGGGAAAAAGCGATGCCATGATTTCCCCAATGAGACGTCCAAATGCAGCACCTGAAAAATATCCCTGACAGTTATGGAATTAACAGTTATGGAATTAACAGTTAAGGAACAGCCAGTCTGTGCTGTGTAGCCGTGCTGGGCACTCACTTGGATATTTTCTAACAGAAACTAAGCCAAAACTTACTTTAAAATGACACTGGGGACTAAAAAGTAGTTCTCAGTTACAAAATACAGAAGTTAGACTCCAAGAGGAAAAAAGGGTATTCAAATAGGTAAATACAGTTGACCCCTCATTCATTCCCTTGGGCACACCAGGTGCAGCAGTACCTGTGATTCCCAGGCTGGAGGACATCTTTTCAGACTGTGTACAATGTCAGTCCAGATCACAGTTGGGGCCCTTTAGACTCCCATACTGTGAATGTCCAAACATTAGAATCACAGCTTACAAAAAAGTTTAGGTGGGAAGGGACTTTTGGAGGTTTTGTTCTGACCCCTGCTCAGAAAATTTTTAATTTTTAAGTGAGGTGGAGTCACCCATGTCTTGTTCAGACAGGTTTTACAAGTCTGCAAGGATGTCTTGTATTGGTGGACACAAAATGGCACAATATTCCAGAATTGTGTCCAAATGCTGAATGCATAGAAACAATTTCTTAGGGTTGCTGGCTAGGTCTTTTCCTAATGCAGCCTTGGTGGTGGTTAGCCTTCATCACTGCAAGGGCATGGTACTGCCTCATGTTCAGTTGCTGCCTGTCAGAACTCAGAGGTCCTCAGAGCACCCTTTTTAATTTGAGAGTTGTGGGTACTTAGTGCTGAACTTCACGAGATTGTATAGTACAGTCTAACACAGCCTCTCTTTCTTAACATCATATTCTTTCAGGGTTTTTTTTGTTATTGAAATAGAAACCAGTTAAAAACCAATAAACTTTTTATGTTATGTTCACATATCAGTCAGAAGAAAGGAGTAAGTAAGTAAGTGTTACATTACATTGCAGGTACTGGTTTTGAGATTATCTCTTCTGGCTGGCTTTCAGGGCTGAAAGGAACAACTACTATTACTTGTAGGATGAAAGTTTCTCTGTAGGTGAAGAGGCATAGAGATTAGAAGGCCATGGCTCAGCATGTCCCCCCAAGTGTGGCTTTCCTTACGTAAGAGGATAGGGATTTCCTACTCAGCATTTGGTTATGGGGGGTTGGGGAAATGTCAAAAGCAGAGATCCAGAGGCTGCTCTGTGGACTGCTAATTAGGCTGTCATAGACATCCAGTGATGACTCCTCATACACCAGATGAAGCCGACTGGGTGTATAGGCAGTGTCTCTCCTGTTCTCTCCACCTGCTAGATGGATATGCTGCAACACAAAATTGAAACTCACCTAATACGAAAACAGGCATGAAGCCTCCACAGGGGATTGGCATCGTGGTGGCAATAACAGCCATGCAGAACTAGAACAGAGGCAGAGGGTGCAGTTGTTACTGAGCAGCAATAGCATTTCCTGCTGCCCCACTCTGTGCCCAGCTACAGAGACCAGAAAGCTGCTGAGATATCATACTGCTAACCAAGCTCTGTCTTTGCAGTACCAAACCTGGCCAAATACAGCTGAAAACTGACTATACTGCAGTGGAGAATTAGGCCGAGCCTTTGCCCAGAGTCAAAACAGCAGTTTCTTGTTTATGTGGTCTATCCCAATGCTGAATCTATCCAGAAGAAAATCAACTGCTCCGAGCAGTTATCTAGCAAGTAGAGGAGGCCTTTAGTTAGGACAATGCCTATGAATCTAGTGACTGAGGATACAGCTCTCCCAAAGGCAAACAGATGGACTCAGGACAGACACACCATGTAGTCCACCCCTCTTCACTTCAAGCAAACAAAAACCCTTTTCTGCTTGGTACACTCTAATAAGAATTATCACAGAAGGACAACCCTTAACTACCTGTCAGAAATTTGATAGTGCTTTACTTTAGGTGGAAACAGTTGTGTCAATCAGTCAATGATAGCCATTCTTGATTACTGAAATGTTCAACTGACATTTCAAGGTGGCCTCAGCTCTTCTGCTCCTTTGCAATAAATAAATAATAAAGGAATTAGCACCTATTCTATGATACTTTTATCCTTTTATATTTATATCTTTTCATCTTAGGAAAATCTCTTTCTTGCTTCTTTTATTTTGAACGTTGGAATATGATGGTTTTTCTTTCAAATGTCTTTGTTTTTTGCTCTGTCCTGTGTCAGTTACACAGCTGATCCTTTCAGAGGCTGAACAGTTGCACAGACCATGTCAGGTCAGAACTTTTAATCTGCTGTTGCTTTCTGAGAAGAGAGAAAAACTGTTTGCAGCTGCATTTCTCCATCAAGTTTTGATGGACTGCTAACAAATCCTTGAGCCTCACATAACTATACATTGTGCTTGCATATTCCTATTTGTCTCCTATCTGAAGTCATGAATATCAAATAGACTGTATCAGACTTCATTTAGATCAAATGTAAATTATCTGAGAGCTTTTTAGTCAAGTATTTATTTTTGTGGATCTTGAGAAATCGTTCCCGATTTAGTCATCGCTACCAGCTAACATGGAGTGGATAACAAAGGCCGTTCAGCAGGAGGCATGAGGAGGATGACCTAGGGAGCAGAAAAGGAGGCCACTAAATTAAGGAAACTATTCCCTAGTAATTTTGGTAATGTTGCATTCAAGGTGGACAAACATCACACCAAAAGATGTAGGAATCGATTGCAGCTGTAGTGCTTCATTCAATACCCAGCAACTCCTCACTGGCGCTTCACAAACTGTTTTACAAAAGGGTAAGAACATTCAGTCTGACTGGAGAAGGGTTATGGTGAGCTGGGCTTCCTACCTTCACGAGGAAGAAGAGCAGGATGGTGACAAAGACGCTGACTTTAGGATGGATCCAGGCAGCAGATTTCCCTAGGATCTCAGTGTCCCCTCTGTGTTTGACCCAGGTGTAGTTATCAAAGAGAGTGCTGATGGCTTCCCGTGGCATCAACTAAACAGTAAAAAACCAGGTATGAGTCATAAGATTAGATGGAGTAAATATTCTATCTCTGTTACAAGGAAGCGGAGGAGATTTTTACTGTGGTAATTCATGACTATGAGATTTAATTCATGTTTTTAATCTTCAGGAAGAGAGACAGAACTTTACTCAAACAAGGGAAAAGATAACTACTTTTACACATGGGGTAACGTCTTCCTTATTATTTGCTTAGAAGAGTGGAGCTTTTCAAAGTTTTCTACGAAGAAGGTAGCAGAGATCAAATAGTGCCTCCTCAGTCCAAACTCCTTCCATATCATTCTTCCCTTTCCCATGACACAAGGTTCTTGGGGCAGAGGTTAAAGAGATAATGTTCCACAGAACTGCAAAGAACTGGTCATGCACTTTCCAGTCTCACCTCTCCTGCCATGAACTGCCCAAATCCATGAGGAAATGTCACAGACGCTATACAGAAGGTTATAACCGCAGGGTATATCAGTCGGCTGTTAAGAAAGAAAAAGTTATATCAATGAGGCCTCACATTCTGTTCTTGTAGCACCATCATTTTAGGAATGCTATCTCTGCGAAGCCTCTCTGTATTTGTATCCATTGCTTTGGAGAGCTCTTACTTGGCAGTTTAATGCCCTGCTCCACTGATCATCATAATTCATGACATTCACCTGTCAGCAAAGCCCCTTTTCCCATCAGAATGAATATAAAGGGAGGGACGGAGGAAGAGAGGGATGTACAACATGCACAAACTTGAATATGTGGGAGGAATGTGTGTTTGCAATGATGTGTTGACCTACTGTCAAAAGCCACTACAATCCCCATTTGCTTCTTCACCCCCCATGCAGTGTATCCTGTCCTAGTGGATTTAAATGTGGGGATTTTTCATACATTTCTGCAGGCACCCCCTGTTGCACTAATTCTTATGGGAAAAACTGCTTCTCTTCCCATTGAATTGCTGACTGTCACAATTTTGGGCAAGGTGTCCTTGGTAGCCAGTGAGTCCAGCAGTGCCAGGCCAGTGGGGCACAGCTGGACAGAGGCTGAAGCCATCTGTGTTTTCCTACTGCTGTGTCCAGTCCCAGGGTGGGATTCTGGGTAAACTGTGACACTTCACAAGCACTAAGAAAACATGAGCCTTAACTGCTTCCACATGCTGGGCTAATCTTGTCATGTGTCCCTTGGCAAGTTACTGTTTCCTACAGGAAGTGCTGGCTGAGATTTAGGAAGACAAAATATAACCTTTAATTTGTTTCAGTTTAAGGACCTAAAAAAGTCTGAGAAATCAGTGAAAAGTAAATTCCCACTTTCCAGGCTCTGCTCCACTTCTCTATTAACTTGATTTGAAAGCCCTGCTGATGCTTGTGGGTAAGGCTACATGATGAAGGAAGACAATTTTTCTTCTGCATAAGAAACTAAGTTAGTTTGAACTCCTGTTTATCTAGTGGTTTTCTTCAGCTCAGGTCTGCAACTTGGTAAGAAAGAAGGTCCTCCACACCCCTCAACTTCAAAAATTCTCATAGCATCAGATCTTTCTCTGTAAAGAGGCTGAAGACATTTACAGCTAGCCACCACTTCTTCAGGTTATAAAATTCAGAGGTTAGGACTTTATTAGAGAGGGGAAAACAGTATCTTCACAGTGTCTTTTACAGTGTCCTGTAAAAACTTTATTGTCAAGACTTTGATTTTATTTTGCATTTCTCTTCCATGCTGCATTTCACACCATTTGGTTACTATCAGTTTCAGCTTTTGGTTCATAACTATACTGCACATTCCTTACATTTTTGCCAAGACTTTGATTAAAAACCAAATATACATGTTTTATAAACATAGTCAGATTTCAGCTGTAATTAATTTTCCTGAAATATAAATGATGCAGACTTTTTCACAGATCCTAAAAAAACCAAACAAACCAGAAAAAGCATGATTTTAAGAAGCATGATAATTGACTTTCTAATTAAAAACATTTTCTGACCGATCAATAGTTTCCCTTGTCCTCTTTATAAATATTACAGAGTCTCCCTTGAAATCAAGAAGCCATTTCAAACTATTGAGGCTGATCAAAAAGACAATCCAGTGCAGGATAAATTCTCTTGATGGTTGCAGAAACCTTACTCTTACATAGGAGCAGTTTCTCATCTTTTTACTGTCTTACACTTGAAATAGTTCTACTGTCTCCCAGAAAGCATTTGCTACTATCCAGCAGCAGTAGGGTGTAAGAATCTGGTCCCTAAAGAGAGTATCTTCACAAGCACTCACTATTTGGTGAGAAACTGGCTCAGGGCTTTATGACGTCGGATGCCCAGGACGACTTGGCGATTGAGATAAACAAAAAAGGCTCCAAGGAATCCAGAACAGATGCTAAAACAGAGAAAAAGAAATAAAAGCATGACAAACAACAGATAACAAACAAACCATCAGCCAAGAAAATGAGTTTAAGTGGTTTAATCTTCAGCTGTTCGTGAAGTCTTTTAAATGTCACCTAGAGGGTTACTCCTACAGCAGCCCATTTGGAGATACTGACTCCCTGATGAAAGGGGAGAAATGATTTTGGACCTCTTTGTAATGCACACTACCATTTTACCAGTTTTCTCTTGCTGAGAGGGGGAAATCTCATCTATAAAAATCTATAAAAAAATCTATGAAAAGAGACTGGCAGTTCTCAGTGGGGGCTCGTGAAGAGCAGCTGGGCAAAGACCACTATTGTCAGTACTTAAACATCAGGTTGGAACAGAAAATAGTAAAAATGAAGGAGTTATAAGTCTGAATCAGTAAAATTATACGCCTACAACAAATACTAATAGTAATAGGAATTCTTATGCCTAAAGCAAATTGTATCATCTCTATGATCCTAATCACTTGGGCTTATGTTCCTGATCTTAATAAAGTAAGAAAAAAAGTGTAGTTGTCTAAGAATTGGTGTGATCCTTAGGCTCTGTAGCTTAATGAGACTTGGATAAATAGGGCCTAATACTTGAACGTGAAATAAAAAAAAGGGAAGCGTGAAAAAAGATTGCATTTAGAATTGGTAAGGGGAAGCCTTATTTTATGTGGCAAGTGATTAACCCACATAATACTGAGGATAAACTTAATATTTTCATTCTATTAATTTCTAAAATTAATGGTCTTTTTCTTTGTTTTATGTTATGCATGCTTTTGCCAAATCTCGTTCAATGATTAATTTAGTATACTTAAAACATTGTAGGTTGAAAATAATCCCGCTTTATCATTTAAAAATTGCACAGAGACACGTTTAAACTAAATATAAAGCTTTTCACAGGCAAACATGTCCAATGAATTACTATTAAATATTTTAAGCCAGCGCTGGTTAGAACAGTGTTTAAAATAGACCAGTCCCTTAGGCAGTATAAACCTAAAGACTGCACAGTGAACTGAATTGCTCTGTAATACTTTATATTAAAATACAGATCTCTCCATTCATGTCTATCAATTTGTTAATAAACTGGAAGTGCTCCTCCTGTATTGATTATGCAAATTAACATTTGCTGACACAGAAAATCAATATCTACCCGTTTATAGTGCTTGTTCAACCTGAAAGGGAAGACATATGTTGGGTAGAAGGAGAGTTCAACTTTGAGACATAATGTTAAGCGAATTTGGAGCATTCTAAGTTGGCATCAGGACTTTATCTAAGACTATCCAAGTCTTTAGGGTTGTTTTTTATTTTAAATACCACGTTGGACACCCAGGCATTTAAAAGCATTTTGCAGTTGTCATATATTCCTTTCCTAGCCTATGTGCAGGGCTGAAAAAAGCCAGTTCTGTCAACTCTGTCCAAAACATGGTGATAAGAAGTTTTGCATTCTAACAACCAGCTAAATCACAAGGATTACATTTTTCCTTGCCAATCTAAACCAATAGATTTCCCCAAGTTCATTAGGCAAGTCTGTTTAAGGGGAAGAACTAAGTGAATACATGTTACTAGCAAAAGCTCCTGTGTATTCATGGATTTTTCAAGACATCTGATGTCTTCAAAAAAACTCCCTTGAGTTCATAGTCAAGTAAATTAATAGGAGGGCAGCCTACTAAAAGAAGCTGGAAAACTTCAAATATATTTCTGGTCTTGAATGCAGGTCTTGCAACAGAATATGTTCACAACACCAGCACAGGCTTTTGTTCCTGTAGTGTATTCCTCTCATTGCTGCTCTGCAGTGATTTCCCTGGAGCCTCTCTCAAGCTCTGACCAAAGATGTTTCCTCACAGTAATTCCATACTCATCCTTTCTCTAGCATTTCCAATTTTCATTTTTTTAAAGTTCATTCTTTCATTTCCTCCAAATTAACCGTTGTTCTCACTGAATCCAATCACGCTTGGTTACCCTTGTCACCATGTTAGGTACACCAGCCTCTCTCAGAAAGGATAATCATTCTGACCTTGTGAAAAGGAAAGTTCAGTTAAATCTTTTGTCCTGTTTTTGTCATGTGAAAAGGGTTCCTGTTGGATCTGTTCATTTGGGGATAGTGTCAAAACAGTTAAAGGGCCATTCAGTAAATCTATTCCCACAACTTTGACCAAGTTAGACTTACTTTTGTTTTTTACCTCCAAACTTAATTTCTGAAAAAGATATATGGAAAGGAAATAAAAAATAATTATATCACACAAATAGCTTGATAATACCCGTATTTCCTTCCTTAGCCATTGTGATACATGGGCACCATTTCTGAAGGAAGGATTCCAACTAATAGAAGCTTTATTTGTGACAACCAAAGTGACTAAAAGTGACATATGTAACTTTTTGGCAGAAGAATTCCTAACAGAGATCATATCATAACCTTTGTAGAGCCAGGAGTCAGTTTCCTGGGAACTTACCCTATTACAGCAAATGCTGGCAGCTCTTGCAGATCAAAGGGGAAATCCATACGGAAGTTTGTTCTGAACAGGGCTGTGATGGTAACTGTGAGAGAAGAAAGGTAAAGGAGGAAAGAAAATAATGAGGTGAGAAGTTAAATGTAATAAAAGCTAGGGGTAGGGACAAGGAAACTGGTTTATACATGCTGCTGTGTGGTTTCCTGACATTATATACATTATTACAGATTGGCAGTCTGCTCTGATTTAGTAGGTCCTATTTTTGAGCACTCGCAATCCTAGCACTCTAGATGGTCTAGGTTTGTTTTCAGAAAATGTATGCACTTTTTTTTTCAGCTACAATCCCTGTTTTTTGAAAGAGTTTTCTTTTCTTTCTTGTCTTCTACCATCCATTCCCTTTCAAAAGAAAAGCTCTTCCTGGTATCCTTACTGACTGAGAGGTCTCTTTGCCGAGGCAGGCAGTGCCTGCACATCTGAAGAAGCTGTGTCACTTCTCACAGTTGTGATTGCCTTCCAGAAAAAAAACTCAGTTCCTCTCTGAAGTTACATCTTCAAAATTTTTGACTGGTGCCAAAACAATGAAAGGCTTAGGAATCAGAGATGGGAAAGATCAGCTAAGCCCCATCTTCTCCAGCTCACCCCTCCTGGTAGTGCTGCCCTGCTACAATGAATTGTTGAAACCTGTCCTGCTTTTCTCTGTAGGTGCATTATTGTGTGGAAACAGTAAACATCTGTATGCCAACAGCTGAAGGATAAATTAGCAATTTAATACAGAGTGGAAGTGCAGCTGGATGAGGATGGATATAAATCCCAGCTTGCCCTGGATGAAGGAATTACTTGTTCAGTGAGGAAATAAAAGAAGCAGTGAAAACCTAGCATTATGTGATAGTAACAGGAGGCATTAACTACTTGTTATTTGGTCAGACAGAACTAGATTTAGGGTAATGATTTAATGAGGTCTCAGTGGGTTACATTGCCTAAGATATCTAAGCCTAAAACTGCATTTTACTATCCCCATTGGGAATATCTTGCTCCCTGTCTCTTCCCCCTGTTCCTTCCCTCCCAGCTGTACTATTGTTCTCCTCTCCCATTGGGCCCACTCTGGCACATCACAGCCTTCTCCGTGTTCCTTTGCCTCATTAAAACCCGCTGGAAAACCTATCTGCTCTTTCCCTGGATTACTCCTCTGCCAGGGAAGTGAGTTGAATCGAGGAGAATGACAAACACAGAGATGGTACAAGGGAGGGTTATAAGAACAGACAGGGAGGGAAGATGGTGAAAAGCAGGATGTCCTCTTTTTTGTTAGATCAGCCCAAGAAATGGATCATCTCAATTCAGTTTTAGGAAACAGTCCAAGCCACTAAATGGCAGAGCATTAAAATGTATAATGAACTCATTTTCAAAGAGCTTTGCTACAGGGTGGCAAAGATGACCAGAGCAAAGGGAAACAGTCACAGCATTTAGTCTGGGTCTTTCTAGGTTCCCTCTCTACTCCCACAGGACAGAAAAAGATTTCCACAGAAAGATTCATCCCACCTGTCTTCGTCCTCTTTCCCCAGTGACTAAGCCATTCTGAAAGTCTAAGCCCTTTCTCTCCACTGGCTACAAACTGTACTAGTTCAGCTTAGAGTATCTGTCCAATTCTTACAAGGTTAGAGGTAAAAAGGAATGGGGAAGTCTACTTAATGGGAAAGTCTACTTAGAAATAGATTTGAACTTTAAGATAACAATGAGCCATGTGTAGGAGAAATCAGAAGGAGCAGGAGGAAGGCAAGGCATGAAAGCCTATGGCAAATAAGATGAAAGTCCAGGACATGGTAAAACAGAAATCCTGCAAATTGCAGCACTCCAGCCATCCATGACTGGCAAAGAAGGGCTCAAGCTGCAGCAGCCAACCAGAGTGGTTGGCAAATAACCAGATGACATTTGGAAAGTACAGATAATGGTGCAAAGCCAGCCAATGAAGCCATGAGTACTGAGAAGCCATAAATAAAAGAATTTTGGTGAGATGCTACGCAACTTATTTACATCTGTCACTCTGATGTGATCACTTCCCTACCTGCTTCTTCCTGGTAGCAGGCATTATAGAAAAACCTTGCATGAACAAAGACTGAGAAGACCGGGTGTGTAACTTTCCAAGGGAAATAAATGAGCAAGAAAAGACATGAAAGACAAGTTAGAGCAGACATGATAAAAGATTATAAAATAATGAATGACTTAGCTTGATAGAAGTTCCTAGCTCCTTAATACAAGGATAAGGAGACTGGCAACACAAAGAAAATACAGAACTGTGAAAAGGAACAGTTTTTCATAGCCAATTGAATCTGGAAGTTTTTAACCTAGACAGTCAATGATGAAGAACTTAAGGAGCCATTAATTTGGTTGTCAAAACTGTCTGGATGAATTTGAAGATGGGACAGGAGTCAAGATATTTCAGGATTAAGCTAATTTCTAGTGATTTGAAATTAAACTAATTTCTAGTTATTTCTAGTGATTTGAGAGATCAACAAGGGAGTCAGAAAAGACAAAGTGAAGGAAATTATCTCCCGTTATCTGTCTTTGAGTTTCTTATATTTTTGTCTGAAAAGAACAGAAGGGTACAGGGTCTGGGATTTTTGTGACGGTCCTAATGGTTAAATACCCCTCACTTTTAGGCAGTGCTACACAAAGAAAGATGTAGCCACTTTCTACATTCAGGTAGAAAGTGTAGTCATTTTCTATATTCCAGAGAATATTCAGACCCCAAAAAAATCCAGCCCTCTGAAGAGAGACATGTTACAGCAGTTTTAAGTAAGTAAACTGTCCACATGGAGCTCAATAAAATAGATGTAGTTGTAAGAATAAAAGACAAAGGTGTTATAAGGAAGAAGTTTACATAGAAATGGCAGCCTTCTGCACCAGAATTCTATTCCCACAGTGTCTGAGGCACTCTCCTGAACAAGCCTGACTTGTGCTATTTCTGTCTGCACAGATGTCACTCTCATGCTTTTCAGTTACTTGAGACACTTTATTTTTTCAGGACCTTCAGTCAGATCCTACCAGTCCTGTAGCCTCCTAATCATTTAATCATCTCAATTTTTCTGACTATCTGTGTTAATGTTTTTAGTCATGAGATGACCAAAGCAGACCATGACTTTTCCAGCAAGGACTACATCCTCTGTGATGGGATATCTCTGTGTTCACAGCCTGGACCCTACTCTGAGCAGAGGCAAAAAAATCCCACCTCAGGGTCCCTTTTGCTTGCTGATGACTCATATTCTGTCATTTATCAGTTAGATACATCCCAGCACTCCTAGGAATATGTTGGGCTAGACAAGAGACAAGATGACAAGACGCTTCCCTTTCTCCTTCCTTCTGTGCCGCTGGAAGTCACATTTTGTGGCAGAAGTTTCAAACATTATAGAAATATTGTGGTTTTGAGGAAGATGGAAAATAATGCATTAACAGAGCAACTTCTGTACAAAGAGAGCAGGAATGGCTCTTAGCTTACCTGCATCCTTGTTCCAGACAGCAAGGACTCGGAACACGAAGGCACTAAAGGTAGCTGCAAAGAAGCCTCTCCAATAATTGCGCACAGCAAAGTAAGTGGAAGTGACCTCGATGCTGAAAAGAACCCCTAGAAAGAGTTGGAAAGGGAGCAAGGTTAAAAGAAGAAGAGTGATGTTAGAAGCATGAGAGAGGATTCTAAATAGCTTTCTAGAGCAGTGGTCTCCACACTTCTTTGATCATGCACCCCTACCCATAAAAGGTTTTTGAGCATGTACCCTCCCCCCTATATGTGTATTTATTTAAAAATAATACGCATGTACCACTGTACTAAAATATTGTGTACAATATAAAACATGCACAAAAATAGAAATTAAGCAAGGATGAGATAAAGATGAAATAAATACAATTTTAAAAAGAAATTGTTTTATTTATTAATGGAACAAAAAAAATCGTTCTCACTAAAATAGTAATATTCTTTATTTTTTAAAATCTGGGTTTAATGCTTTGTGACACAGTGATTCAAAGGTCTGGTTCTATATTCAATTTATTATGATACTTGGTCTTAATGGCTGTCATATCTAAAGAGAGTATCTCATAAAGACACATAGATCCAAATGCAAGAGATGTATCATTGGCTGTTCTGGATAAATCATGATACTATTTTTTCTATCCCACCTACCACTCGTGCAAAGATTTTTGTTAAAATTTGGATAGTAAATTTTGATCCTTCCTGATGTCAATCAGTTGTTCTTGTAAAATAATCAGAAGATGTCAAATTTTTATATTTTTAACAAGTGGGTTCAAAACCCAATGAAAATCATAATCTTTTAGAAGATTTTTAATCAGGTAGAAATTTCTGTTTTCAACTTTTTTGAGTATATATATAGTGAGAGAGTTTTTGTAACTAAGACACATTGTATTTGGCAACAGATTTACAAAACCTCCACAAGTTTCTTTTGAAAAGCAGTTTCTCACCCACTGTTAGAACACCACTTTCACCTTGAAGCACATCAAGTATGTTTACTTTTTCAAAAATAACTGCTAGGTAGCAATCTACTGACAGACATTTGTCATCACAAAAAAGATCAGCAAATTCAGAACACTTGTCCTTTTGTAAAAGAAAAATGTACAGCTGGACTTTAAATTCGGTGGCTATGAGATAACCAGCAAATGCCAGTAGGACTTTCATGGTCACTTCCCATCTCATTACGAAGCATCGTAAAGATTCTACTGTTTCAGGGTGTTGTTTTTATGAAAGGAACCACATCAATGACATCCTGTAGCACTTTGTGCATGCCTGGCTTCCCATTTCTTTGCTGCAACAGCTCATCTGTGAACACTGCAGCACACGAATTCCAGGTGTAGTGGTGTCTTGGTGACCTTACCACCCAATTCTTCTCTTATTCTGCTCCACCAGTTGTTACACTTGCACAGCTCTTCCACAGAACATTTTTTATTAAAGAAGTAATTTACTGTTGAGAATACAGCTTCTGTGGTAGATCTTCCTTTCAGTATCTCACAGAAAGAAGTTCTGCATTTCACTATCAAAACAGAATCCGGAAAATATGATCATCTGAGGCATTTTAGAAATGTCTGTACTTTAATCCAGCTGCACAGGAAGCCTCTCCCACTGTGTAATTTGTACAGACACTTGTTTCTTCAAACCTTAAGCAACGTCCACTAGGCATCTTCCAGCAGTGCTTACTGATGAAGGAACACATTTTAGTTTGCTGCTCTTTTGCTTTCTGTGTATTATTTTTATGTTTTAGGGTAGGAAGAACAAGTATTTCACCTGTGGGATGTGGCATTTTCTCTTTTGCTGTGAAGCAAGAAACCTCAAAGGAGGCTTCTACACGTTTGTCATTAGGTTCACTGGAATTTTTTAAAGTACTGAATTGAATGGCACATGGCTTGAAACATTGCTGAAAAAATTGTACAGGTGTGTCTTCATGTTCTGGATGCCTAGATTTTAAACGTCTTGCTAATTCTGATGGCTTCATACCATCATTAGTTAACTTCTCAAAGCATGATACACATGTAGGGTGAGGTTCATTGTTAATGATAGCAGACGTAAATCCATATTTAAAATAGCCTTCGATAATTTTAATTTTTTTTGTCCAGCTTCCTCTCAGATCTGATTAGCTGGCCATTGTTTGAACCTCGTAATGGGACTGAATAAGGGCCAGTACTAGGAGTAGGGGAAGTGTCAGCTCTGCCACTTTCTTGTCATTTCTCTCTGCTCACAGTATTAGTATTATCCTCAATCCATAGCCTCTTTGCAGGAACCTTTTTAAGTCACTTTTCCAATTTGTGAGGATTAGTTTAATTAACACTAGATAATATAATCCATAAATCCACTTAATCCAGCATGGGCACATATTGATTGCAATTCATTGGAATATGCTGAAAGAGAGGAGATGATTGAGGGCACCATGGTCAGCCCTCTGCGTTGGGAGCAACTCTCCACCTCATGCACTGTATGTGACGAGTGGCCATGTGACATACTAGGGCACCACTGCCAATACATATACTTAATTTTAGTGAAGTTCAATTTATTTACTTTTTTTATATTAAAAAAAATAGAAGTTCTGTGGGTATTTCCTTCCCACACCCAATAGATCACCTTGTGTATCCCATGGGGTACGCACACCCCAATATGGAGACCACTGCTCTAGAGAGCCTTCTCCTCTTGCCTCTAGAAAGTGGAAAACACGTGGAAAAAAGACTGTCAGAGATGCTGGGGAGGTTGAAAACGCTAAAGGTAAGTGTCTCTGTCCAAAGTAAATGTCACATCAAAAATGTGGTGCAGGAGAGGGGGAGAGGAGAAGAGCACTAGGCAGGAGAGGATTTAGGTACCTGAGGAAAAGGAAACAGAGCAGCCACTTGCCTCCAAGTGGTGTCCCAAAGCAGCAGCCAACACCCACAGCGCACCCCACAGTCAGGACATCCGTGTAATAATAGGGCTGCTACTGGTGAAAGAGACAAAGAGAGACAGACAAACAGAAGAAAGAAGGAAAGAAAGCAGAGAGTGAGTAACAAAATTGGCGGGTACGAACGCATGATATCACCCAGCTCTCTCACCAGTCTCAGAGTTATAGCTGTGTTTATCTTACTTCTCCCTTCTGGACAGCTTCAAAATATTGAAAAGGCAAGACCTGGCACAGGACAGGCATATACCCAGAATCACACATTCAAGACACGTGAAGAAGGCAGCATCTCATTTTCCTTTGAAACACACACATTCCTGTCACTGTAAATGAAATTCCTCATGGAAAATCCTCTAGAGGTTGGAAGGAGCATGAGTAGGTTTCTCTCCATCTCTTTTACTTTGGCAGGGAATCTCAGGATGCACACGTGCCATAGAATGCCTCAAAAAACCTCCCTGTATGTCAGTGTGTACAAGGCACACTCATGTCCAGAGCAGAGTGTGCACTGCTCCTGAAGGTCCTTCCATGCTGGGTAGGTGAGTGGGTGACAGATCACCCACCCAGTAAAGCATTAGGCTGTCCAGGTGAAAACAGTCACCATAATAAAAGTAATTGGAAAGTATAAAAGGGAGAGTTTTTCTCAGAGACTGGGCACCATTTGCCATTTGTCAAGGGCTAAACTGGCTTTTCAAATCCATCCTCCTTAATACACAGGTTGGTATTTGCCTGCAACAACACCCAGAAGTTATACACCAGGGCAGTGTGATGTGAAACTGTGAGCTATATCCTGGACCAAGGTCAACTGAAGATTACATGACTCCCAGGTAATGGAAATCAAATTTAGCAATTTACTGTAAATCTGAAAGAGGAACTAGGGCTACAGAAACTATGATAACTTTCTGTTTGTTCCCATATTATAGTGTTACCACAGACTTACAGCAAGTTTTAGTCCTGTGTCTCTGAATGCTTCTCTATCTCTCTGTTCAGAGCTGGGCTAATGCCAAGGTTAGATCAAGGGTAATAGGATCACGGTGCTCAGGATCAGGCTGCTAGGGCAGCCCTGAACACCTTCAAGGGCAGAGATTCCCCAGCTTCTCTCGACACCTGTGCCACCCTGAACCACTTTTGGGACAAGGGGAGAAATTCTTTTCGTGCATAGATAGAATTTCCCTTGTTGCAAGTTGTGGCTGTTGTCTCTTTGTCCTTTCACTCTTCTCGGAGAAGACTTTGGTTATTTTGTCTGACATCTTTAGCTCCCAAAGGCAGCAGTGAGATCACTCCCTGTTCACCCTTCTCTTTTCTTCTCTAGCATCTCCCAGTGAACTATGTATGATGCATCTTGCAGTCTCTGAGACTATGTTAATTCCAGATACAGAGAAAGAAACAAGAAGCATAGACTTCCACAGAGATTTTTGGGTTTGGGGTTTTTTTGCTTTATTTTTTTACCATTAAGACAGATACCATTCTCCTGTATACTACCAATGGTTCCACCTGACTCTGGTCTGATCCTTGGTTCTGAAACTGCCTTCTCTCAAGGCTTTTGGCAGACTGACAAATTTTGCCTTGAAGCTTCAGGCTTCAGCTCAGGCTGTCTACATCTTGCTAGACTGCCCACATATGCACAGTTCTCAGCCTCTCTCTTGCTTAGCCTGATTTTCTTCCTGGCATCTTTTCTCAAGTTATCAACTGAAGAACCTCTAATCTGTAGTTGACAACCTATGTTCCTTCCTTGTTTTTTTTTTTAATAGCCACCCAGAGTAAAGATCAGTATTACTGTTGATGCAAGACCATGTTGCATTTGTCAGCTAACTCATCCATTTGAAGGCTAACAGGAAAGCAGGGCATGGAAGAACTAAAGCCAACTTAGAAAAAAACATACAATTTAAAAACTCCTTACACTTCTGGGCACAATAACCATGCAAAGAGGTTCAGGGCAGCGCATGGGGAAAGAGGGAAGTGAAATGAAAGACAAATTATTTATGAATATATTTCCACTACTTTAGGAAGAAGTTATCGTGTGCCTCTAAGGAATTCCATGAATCAGAAGACTAGTACAAATGCATAGGGGAGACATAAACTTCCAAATTTCTCCTCCAAGTGGGATCATGGAAAGTTTTGAAGGGACCACTGGAGTTGTCTCCCTGCTCAGAGAGCTGTTAATTCTGTTGATTAACAGAAGGCTAGATCAGGTTCTTGTCCAGGTGAGTCTTGCACATTTCCAAGGGTGGAAATTCTCTGGACACTTGGAATACCTACGCCACTGCTGGACCACCCTTGGGAGAGAAGAACGTAATTTCCTTGAACAGAGTCAAAATTTCCCTTGTTGCAAGATGTGCCTGTTGCCTCTTGCAAGGTTTTTTTCTTTTTAACTTCTGTTCTCTACTTGATCCTTATTGACTTTCCGGACAGCCCTTGGTACTTTCCAGGTGGAACAATGTTCATGGCTGGCAGGGACTGAACAAGCTGCATCATTAGAAATCAGCACTTCAATGGGTGTCATTTTTCCTGTAACCTTCCCTTCCTTTTGTTGTCACCAGTTATACGTGGAAAGAAAGAAGTCGTGTTGCTAAAGTGGAGAGGTATCTGTGGAGAACCTTTCATGGGAGCAGGAGGTCTCCCAGCAAGAGGCTAAAGAAACTGTACATTAAATGTCACATATAGGAAGACACTTGCCTCCAAGAGGGGCCTTGAAGCAACATCCGACTCCAACTGCGCAAGCTGGCACCAGGAGGTCGAGCTGCCTATGCACATTCTGGAACAGGGAGTGCAGCCAGAGACGGGCATGCTGGGGTTAGAGGGAGCAAAGCCAGGGGGTTAGGACCCAGAACAATGAAAATAAGCAACAGCCAGCAGCACAGTCAGCCATCGCTATTACAGATAGCAGGCTCTACACACTTCAGTGCAGTCTTTAGTACTGTCAGCTGGTCTTCAGCAGTGACATCCTGTCCTTGTGCACAGACAGGATCCACTCAAGTAAAACAGCACCTCCAGCTGTATTACACAGTCAATTTCTGCTAAGAGCCTGCACATAAAGGAGTTCCTACATTTATCTATATGTGCATTTAACAGATTTTTTTATACAACCGGTCAATACGGTGATCAGCCTGCAGAGGCTGTTCTGCGATAGCAAAAGCGTAGAGACGGTGTCAGTGTCTATAATTAGCAGTGCTGTATAAATTTGGCTTAAAGACAAATTGATCTTTGTCTGCAGCTACTTTTTTATACAGTCAACGATCACAAGGCAAAGATATCACTCATGAGATTGAAAACTTGTCAAACACATATGCCTGGTCAGTCTCTGGGTAATTGCTGGGTAACATTGGTGGTCCTGCACAGTTATTTGGACTATATGTCTGGCCTTGCACTACTTTCGTTCAGCTTGCATTTTACTGCTCTGTAGCTGTACAGTGAACTTCAAAGCATGTTTTTCCTCTGTGTTCCATGGCCTGCCCGTACTACCCTGTGTGTCGTAGGAGCTCAGCCTGTGGAAGAGCTGTGTGCAGAGACATGTGCCTTACCTCATACACCCCACAGAAGATTGACATGAACTTGCTGAGTACCACAGCACAGATACTGGCAATATGCACAAAAGGACCCTGCAAGAGAAGAGGAGGAGAAAATCGGAGAGGGTTGCCCTCTGGTTGCTGACAACCATTTAGCTACTGCAGGCCTCACAATTTCTCTTTGGCCATTCAGCTGGTCATGGAATCATTAAGATTGGATAAGACCTCTGAGATAATTGGGTCAAACTTTTAATGCAGCACCACCGTGTTCACCACTAAACCAAGTCCCCAGGTGGTGCCACAACCACACACCTTTTGAACACTTCCAGGGATAGTGATTCCACCACTTGCCTGTTCCAATACCTGACCACCATCTCATTGAAGAAATTTTTCCTAATATCCAATCTAAACCTCCCCTGGCGCAACTTGAGGCCATTTCCTCTTGTCTTGTCACTGGTTACCAGGAAGAATCGACTAATGCCCACCTGGCTACAACCTCCTGTCAGGAAGTTGTAGAGAGTGAGAAGGTCTCCCCTGAGCCTCATTTTCTCCAGACTAAACAACCCCATTTCCCTCAGCTGCTCCTCATAAGACTCGTAAGCTCCGCACCCTCCAATCTTCCTCAGTTCTCAGATCTCCATTTAAATTTTTCCCTCTCAAAGACTATCTGACTTGAGTTCTTTGATGTTTCCTATATCATGTCTTTGAAAGTGGAAGGAAAATGGACAGTAAAAGATAGGTGTTGCTGGAAAGAGCAGAGCTTTGAGAAGAGGAATGGTGGTGAAAGTAAGAAAATATTTATAGATTCTTCTTCCACAGACAACTCCCACCTTCCAAACCCTGGTCACTACCGCTCATGGAATCAGCAATATTTACCTCTTTCCCCACAGGCATACCACTTCCAAGCCCAGCTGTGAGGGCCACAACTTTGGCCACAAAAGCTTTGAGAGTGAGATACTCCTTGAGGACCACTCCCCTCATAATGGTCTTGAGCTCTGGGATCCCAGACCCTGAAAACAACAGCAGAGCCAGGGATGAACAAAACCTACAGGCAAATGGAACAAGAGAAACAAGACACAGAAACAGATCTTGCCATGCCTTCTGCCCTCACCAACAGCCTGTGGGGAGACGAAGTGGCAGAAACTGGCCGCAAACAGAATAAGACCAAGTGGGAATGCAACCCACACGGCGTACTGCAGAGGGACATTCGGGTGCAGCTCTCTGTATGTCCACTTGTAGGCTGTAGACACACAAACAAAGAACTTGTCAGGAACCACAGCTGCTCCAAACTGGCTGGTAGACATCAGAGAATCACACATTTGCTAAACATGCCCATGCTGAATCTCCGTCAGATATGGTACCCTAACGCTCCTTTTCTAAGACAAGCCTTATTTCGAGTATGAGTTCCCCAATAAAGCAGGCATTCTGCAGGAATGGATAGAAGGCGTTAGTAATACCTGTGCACAAGTGTGGCATAAAAAGAGGTGTGTTACATGCAGCTGTTAGGACAAATCATTGTGCAGTGTCCTTTCATTTGGCAGTCTGAGGGTGTTGTGTGGGTTCTGGAGGACAATAAAGTGGTCCACCAATCATTTCTTCATAAAAGCTAGTTTAAAAGCTCTGATTATGACTTCCCTCCTAGAGCAGCAGCACAAAGGGAGCTGTGCCAGCAGATTTTAAAACAGCAGTGTTACCATTGCTCAGCCAGGTACAACAGCAAGAGCTGCTGAGAATCCAAACTGAACTGCAGCTCCTCTACAACTGCATCTTCCCTGCCTGAGCTGGCTTCCACACAGCCTCAGTAGAGGCTGAGACTTGGCAGATGAAAAGGAAAAATAAAACCCAAAGGACTCATCTGCAGGGAGTATAAAGGACAGGAAACCTCAGAGCAGATGATGCCAGTCTCCTGATAGATGGGGAAGCTCTAGAGGGAGGAATGTTGGGCTGAAGGAATGTTGGGAGCTTTGAGGAATTGCAGTGTCTGGTGGATTTCCAAGAGGTCAAGGCTGGTGTATGAGTGTGCCAGTCAGGATTGGGACACTGAGGGTAGGGACAGAGGAACAGTGCAGTTAACAGGATGTGGCAGTGGGGGATGTGTGTGCACACAGACTTGAGGGGCTGAAAGGTCTTGTTATTTTTACAGCTGGCAAAAGGAGACAGATCACAGGAAAATGCAGGGAAGGGATACGCAGGGAGTAGGAGATCTTTGTGGAAAGGGCAAAAGGAGAGAGAGCACTTTGTGCCCAGAAGGCAGAAAAATTCAGGGCACTGTGTAAGTAAAAACTGGAAAGAATAAAAATGAGGTAAAAAACAGAAACAGTGTCAGGAGGGCATGTAAGAGTCCCTTCCCCTCCCCATCCCCCATGTTCTTCATATTCTTGGGGAGAAAGGGAGGCAATATAACAGGAAAGGCCACAGTATCATTTCCCTGTGCTTCTGTATATTCAAGGGAGAAGAAAGAAAAGGGATTCAAAATAATTGTCTTCAACTCATCATACACATATCCCTTGTTTCTGCCCACTTACTTCTAAATTTTCCCCTGCCATCCCTTTAAAGAACCTCTCCCTAGCTAACCTTTACTCTACTATGTTTCCAGAATTTCAAACTTCCCAAGCAGCAAGGGCTGAGGATGGGGCACTGATATTAAAGGAAGAGCAACACTGGTCACTGGGCTTTGTAAAACATTCGTATCATTTACTGGCTGCTTTTGCAACATCTGAATGGGACCCACCCTGTACGGTCTTTGCACTGGCATAATCCACTCCCCAGCTCACCAACGCCATCACCAGACCCAACAGAACCAAGAAAATCCAGTCCTCTCCGAGCTTCTTGGTGACATATTTCTGGATGCGTTTAGCACAGTCTGTGGAGGGAAGAGCGAACCAGAAAACTGAGTGACCATAGATAAAGTTGTGTCTGTCTCTCCTGTGGTGAGAACTAACTACAACAAGGCTTTATTTGGAAGCATCATGGGCTTCATGTTTAAGGACTGGTACCAGTCCCTCTCTTCCACAGTTCTGTAACATCTCATGTAGTTTAAAAAGCATTACAAAAAGGGCGCGTGTGTGTGTGTGTGTGTGTGTGCTTGCAGGACACACGGTGGAATTTAACATCTTGTACACTAGCAGCCAAAGTCTGACATAAGGAGGTCTTTTTCCTCCCATTACAGAGATCTGTTGTGGAAAAAAATATTTACTTGGGATTGTTTTTTATTACAAACATATATTTTCTCTTTCTAGGATGAAAGCTCATATAGGAAAGGTTTTCCAACCCAATGAGATTCAGTTCCTTTTCCTTCCCTCTCTGCTTCTCCCCCGTCACAATTGCTTAAATTCCCTCTCTCTTGCTGGCCTACCCAGTATCTGGTCATAGGGTAATGAAAGACGAATTGTCCCTACCTTGACATTTGGAATAGTGCTCTTCTTTGATCTGGACTTGACTGTCACGTTTCAGGGGTCTTCCATTGTTCCTTTGGGCCTGTTTCTTCAGTAGTTTTGCTGCTTCCTTCTCTGAAATGTTATCCGTTATCTGGTCTGTGTATCGGCCATAAAGCTACAGGAGCAGAAAACAAGAGGGATCACAAGGAAAAGGTAAGGCAAACGCTCCTTCCCAAATAGCATTAGGGATGACAAGGCAGATCTACCAACAGTCTGAGGTACAGACCCAAATGTACCCAAGCAGGGAGATTGAGACACAGAAACTCTCGGACAGATGCAGCTCCTTTATTTCTTCTTTCTAGTTCCTCTTTCCAATCTCCCCAAAACCTTCTCACCTCGTTTTTGGGAGTACAAGATATGACCAAAGAATATTCATTATTTTCTAATGTCCTGGGAGAAAAATGGCTGAGAGATTGAACATTAAGAGACAGCATTTGAACACTAAGCGACAGCTCTCTGGAGGTACAAAGGAAGGTCAAAGTAGTTCACATGAGGCCGCCATCCTCAGGGCTGTCTCACAGATTTCAGCAGCACTGTAAAACGTCTCTGAAGGTTTTGAGAGGCATTACACTCTCAAACAGGCTGCAGGAATGTCCTGCATCTGTTCCTCCTGCTGCCAAGGAATGTTTAACAGGGCACACAGCCACTGATGGTGCCCGTGGAGGAAAAGAAGCAGCATCATCTCAGAAATATCACAGGCTGCTGCACACCTCCAACCATTATTTACCCAAATCAGCATTTTAAGTCCTCACATATCTCCAATTCCTCTGAATTTTCTAATTGCTTAATCTAGTCTTTTTCCTCAGATACTAAAACTGAAATGCAGTTGGTTATATGCAATTCACAACCAGCTGCACATGCTTACCAAGGACATTTCTTACACGGCTCTGCAGTAAACTGGGCAGTTGTGCTGTCTTGTCAACATCTTAAGGGAGCTTGAAGAACCCTGGCTGTGCCCCCGTGTTTGTTTACCAGATTCCCTTAAGAGCAGCTATCCCACCTCACTCTCTCAGGGTATAGGTGGGGAACGTGTGCATTTGAGAAGCACAGAATAAGCCTCTCCTCCTTGCATGTCCTTCAATGAACCAGTTTTGGCTTTACTTCAGACCAGGTTACCACCTTATGCACTTCCCACCTGTGAGAGGGTGACCCTTTGCTCTCTCCCCAGCCCAACATCTGCTTGTCTGAGATTTTCTGAGTGGCAGGAGGAGAATGAGCCATGTTTTGATCAGCAAAATCAGACACTTTAGCTGGAGAATGACAGGACACATGACAGAGATAAAGCACTACCACACACTTAGGAGACATTTCTCTTTGACAGTTCCTGTCTCCCCCTTTCAAGGTAGCAAAAGTGATGTTCCTGTTCCCTTGAGATAAAATAGATACAGAGACTCGCAGAAAGATTTACACTGGAAGGCACCTCTGGAGGTTTCTAGTCCAAGCCTCTGCCCACAGCATGCAAACTCCAAAGCCAGGTAAACCAGATTAGGCTGCTCAAGACCTTGTCCAGGCAACTCCTAAACACCTCCAGGGGTAGAAATTACCCAGCATCTCTGAGCACCTGTTTCAGTGCTCTACCAATTAATATTTCAACGTAACAAATATGACTGAAGGTCCTAAGTATTTTATTTATTTGCACATATTCCTCAAGAGACACATGAACCATGTGCCATAGCTCCCTTTGGAAATCCTAGGGATTTTTTTTTCACAGAACACATATCTGTGCTTTTTTAAGTCATCCTGTTCTAAAGATGGTTCACCTGCTGCCTCTTAAACAGATTGATCCTATCTGAACAGCTGAAAGTACTCTTCCATTCATCACTGCATTGGAAGCTACACAAATTTAATACAATTGTTAACCACATGATTACCAATACATTCTAAGTAAATTAAACAGTGCAGACTTTGCTGTGAATAATGGCCATGCTCTGACCCCCTTAAAACAGGACAGTGAAACACCAGGCTGAAGAATTTCATCTACAGGGTAAGCTGCCACATACAGAATGCAGTCCTACCTAGCAAACTGCTCGTTTTTTCTTTCACTGTGTTTATTTCAGCCAGAATTGCCAAGTACTAGCAGATTTTAGACAAATGCATCTTCGCATCACCTCAATCGGTGTTTCATTGCTGTTAAATGGTCATGAGGGATGGTTTTATGTCAAATACAACTTAAACCCATGTTGAGTATGAGATTCAAATTAGAATCTCCCATCTGCCAGACAGAACAGCATGACAGTATAATAGCATGAATGCTGAAAGTCCTCATATGGTATCCTAGTTCACTGCTTCTGCCTGGCTGGAAAATGGTGCACTCAGGATATGGGAAAAAGGAGTTAGTCCACAGACATAAAAAAGAAGTTGCTGTTCTGGCCAACCAGGTAGTCTCAACGCATTTAAAGAATGCTTCACATATGTCCTTTGCTTCTCCAGGACTCTGGAAGTATCTAAAATGGTAAGAGATTGTGGCACAGAAAGAATCCAGAAATCGGAGGATGGCCTTACAGCAAAATTAGGTTAGGCAAGAAATATCCACTCCACTAGAAGATGTAAAACTAAAAATATAACACAGCAGGACTCTCACTGTTCCTTCTCCTGTTGCTCCCTCTCTAACACAAGGAACACAGGATTTCTGAGCACCAGAAAAAACTAAGACAATTTTATAAGTTCTCAGTTGCCACCTAAGGGCTGAACCAGAAAAGGTACTATCGTGTCTACCTTGGCTGAATGCTGAGAGAGACCATCAAAACAGTGCAAAACCAGCTGAAGGTATAAACACCACCAAGGATAGAAGGGACAAACATTCACACACCCCCCTTGCCCCCCTTAAAAATAAAACCAAACCATCCATCCAGGGAGAAAGCACAACCAGGCAAAGTTCATTTTCAGAGAATAAGCATTTATCAATGCAAATGATCTTTTGTCTTTCCAAAAATTGGGGAAATTTCATTGTTTGAGTAACAGAGGAAAAGCTGCACAGACTCTCAGGGGGAAAAATACGCCACAATCTCAAGACGTTTCTGGGAGCTATTTTCTGAGGGGTCAGCACCTGTATGAACCTGCCCTCCTCCCACAGTCCAAAGCCTAGGATTTTTCCCATGCCATTCAGACCAAACAATACATTCCCTACAGAATAGTCCAGTTCTGAAATCCCTTTCCCCAGCTCTGCTAGTGCATCCTGTTTATAATCTGCTGCTCCCAGCCACTGAGGCAGCCTTGGCCTCTACTTCCCTTCCCTCTCACTCCTGCCATCTTGCTATTCCTGAAACTATCCTCCTTAGGTGATTTTTTTTTCTGATGGATCACCAGAGAGAAGCCATATTTGACCTCAAAGGTGAAACCTCCCAAAACACACTCTGTAAGTAAATTTAAATGTCAGTGAAATGTCTTGGTCAAGTGCTTAGACTTAGAGCCAATGAGGCACGTGTAAGGGACAGGGGACAGCAACAAAATAATAGTTGTTCCTGAAGAAAAGGTGGCAAAGGGGAAATTTAACAGCATTTCAACTACCTGAAGGGAGAGAGGCGTTGGAGGGAAACATCAGAGCAAGATACCTTGGAGGGGCACAGTGACAGACAAAAGGGAAAAAGCACAACTTGCAAGAAAGGAAAGCCCATACAAAGGAAAAAACATTGCCATCCAATCCCTCTTGAGGGTAATTCAGCACAGGAGCAGGTGCCCAGTGGGGCTGGGAATCTTCAGTCTTGCAGATGTTCAGAACATGCCTGGAAAAGGCTCTGGACAAGGCGACCTACCTTTGGAGTCAGCCCTGCTTGCGAGCAGGGGCTTGGGCTGGAGAGCTCCAGAGGCCCTCCCACCCACTGCTCTCTGTGAGCCTGCTATTCTGTATTCCTGCACTGCCTGATTTCTTATTGCACATCCCTCCCACTACACCCATCTGTGTATCGCTGAGTGAGCTCCCTGCCAGGAACACCCTTTCTATAGTCACAAATAGCACAGCTTTTAAATACTTCACCAGCTGTAGCTGCTTTCTCATGCATAAAGAAAACAATACAAAATCCTACAGTGTATGATAATGCATATTTTTATCAAGGTATATTACCTCATCTATCATAGGTCTGCTATCTGTTATATTAATTGTCAGAAATATATGGGTATTATTATTATTATTATCCATATAATATTATGTTTTTATCTATTAACCACTGTATGGTTTTTGACTATCAGTTATCTGAAAGTCCCAGGCCAAAGATCACGATTTCAGTATTCTGGGGCCTGTGTAAACCAAACCAAATCCCTTGTACAACAGAAGGCAACACCCAGCAGAAGAAAAGAGCACAACAGACTCAAAATCTCTGTCAAATGTTTTTTCACATGACAGTGGGGAAAGAAATCTTAATGATTACTGTATGTGGAAATGGATGAAAACATGTGCAACGGGTCATTTTTTTATGTTAATAACATGATAATAAGTGTGCATGTTTGTACAAAGTACATACACATATTTATAATTTATCTGCATGTGCATGAATGACTAGCAAAATATACACATCCACAGCAAGCCTGGCTTAGCCAGAATACGTCTGGCTGCAAAGTTCCATGATAAATTCACATACACATGTGTACATGACTGTTTATATAAAATAGTTCTAGGACATATTTTTCAGAAAAACTATAAATACAACTCTCCGGTTTTTAGATTGCAAATTGCTTTCAAAAATGCATGCTTGCTTGCTTGGGGATGTTTCTGCCTGAAGATATGCATGGGAATGGGTTTGATGGCCTTCTTGTTTGTACGTGAAATTGTCTATCTACATGCGCTGACCATCACGCCTCTGGAACTGAGCACAGAGACACTCTGGTGTCAGGGAGCAAGAGCAAAGAGCTGGTGTTGCCTCACTGTGTCATCTGTGCCTGCTGGAGAGTGGTTTTAGGTTTGTGGGGCTGGCATATCTGGTGGGTATGTGTGAACTGGGATGTTTCTGTGCATGGATGTGCTTTACTGGAGAAGGGGTTTGCATCTCGCAGCTCCCCATGGCCCAGCTCCCTATTGGTTCATGGCACACGCACAAAGGTGCATTTCCTTCACCCACCTCAGCTCTCCAGCCCAATTTGCACCCCTTGGGGCAGGCATGACCCCAGAGGAGCTCAGTGGAGCTTAGGTGGGCACGCACACCTCTCCACCCCATCCCACCCCCCATGCTCACCCTCTTAGCCTGGCTGCTGCAGCCAAAGCACTGCCTTGCATTAGGGTAGATAAAGCCTAAACTGCTCCAGCCAGACCTCTGTCCGTCTGGGCTGCTGCTCTCAAACCTGCCAGTGGGGTGGTTTTGGAAGACTCTAGCATAGGAGAGATGCAAACTCTCACATATTTTAGGCAGTTTCGGAAGAGAAATCCCTGAATATGGCCATGGAACTGATTCTCAGATCTCTTGCAACGTGACGCATAACTAACCTCATTGGGATGCTTATCTACTGGAAGAGATTTAATTGGTGGCAAATATGGTTTTTTGCCTATCACTAAATCACGTAATCTTGAGGAGAAAATTAATGCAACCTCTTTCATTCACTATCCATGTAAGAGGATTTGTATCCATTTAAGGTGAAACATCCACTTTATGAGTTTCACATTCACACGCTCTCTTCCTCATAATTTGACTGGATCCTTCATTGCACCACAGCTCTCTTAGCTCAGCTTAGTCAGGGCAGAGTGGTAGGAAATAAGACACCAGGACTCCGCTGTAAACCTTCCTCTTTGCAGGAGGCTGTCCCAAAAGAAGAGGTAAGGGAGATACAGAGCATAATGGAACAAAAAGCCATGACCAGAGTACATCTATGTCCCAGACATTCTTCTGAAACAGTGCTTATATGAACCAGAACAAGAATCAGGTCAAGTTTAAGGGTTATGAAATCCCTAACTTACAGCTCCACCAAGAGTAACCAAAAATACCAATATACATGTAAGGGTCTATGACCATGAAGTGCTTTATGGTCAGAGAAAAGTCACAAGAGAGCTTTACTTCACCTATACAGCCGTGCAGATAGATACTCATCTATATACATCACTGTTCTCTTTGGTTTTACTCACTCTTCTGCTCTACTTAATATCACTATGCAGCTGAAGGCAGCTGCAAATTCTCTTTGCTGTTACAAACACATTAATGCTCTGGTTAATTTTCCCCATTTCAGCTTGCCCATTCCAAGTCTTGTTGCATCCATGGCAGGTGACAATAACCTCTGACTTGAATTACTGGTAGGATCCAAGGTGTAAGTACAGCCATGAATGTCAAAGCCTGACCTGGGAGTCAGCAAGCGAAGGGGAGAGCTGGTAGGACTGGCAATGGACAGGGGTGTGTGCTCTGCCAGCGCCGTTCTGAGAGCCCCAGAGCCTACGTGATCCCAGGGAGACCTGTCCTGCCACAAATATGCCGTTGTCCAGCCCTACCTGTGGGTAGCTGAGGGAGTTCTCTGGGGAGCGCAGGTCGTCCCCTGTCGCCCCGGCCTCGTGTCCTGCCTCCACAGGTATCCCGTAACGGGTGCATTTCTCAAAGCAGACATAGTCGTATTGCGGTGTGCCCCCCCACAAAGCTGGCTTCGAGCTGTGCTCCTGCGTCTTGCTCTCTGAGCTATCCATTCCTACTACTCCTCACGCTCATCTGTAACTGAGCTGCTGCTCTGGGCCTTACCTAGAACCACCTCGTGCTCTGGCAGAGAGCATGGCCTCCGCATTCTCTGCTCAGCCTTCCTTTCTCTCTCTCCTCAGACCACTCCAACTTGTCCTGTTCCTGCACTCTCTTTCTCTCTGCCCCTCCTCCTCCTTGTGCCTCTCTCACTTTCTTCCCTTCCTGCCCAAAGGGTTCAACTATATTTATAGCAACCTTCCTCTGCCACATGATTCCCCAATGCCGTGTCTGATCTCAGCAGAAGGCAATAACTCTGCCGGGATTGAATGTCAGGTGTGAGCAAGAGGGGAACTCCTGAAGGAGAGGGAGGGGGCAGGGGGAAGGACAGACAGAGCTGCAAGCTCAGAGACAGAAAGCAGATAGGAGGAAGCAGAAATTACTATCCAGGATAGCTCTTCTTTCACAGCTCCCCATCCCACGCACGCCCTGCTTGCAGTAAGAGCAAAGGTTGGTGGGCTTCCTCATTTTCTCTCCAGATATCAGGTGTCCTAAAGACTGAGCAACAATCATAAAGATGCCAGCACCTATGGTGAGATGGAGAAAGATGGGTGTCCACTCAGTGTCCCAAGACAATTTTTCTAAGTCCACAGTCCACAGCAGCAAGCCCTAATGGAGAAGTCAGGCATCCTTGAAAACTGCTAAGCATCACAGTCTAATCTCAGCCTTCCCATGTGTCCTTATGGGGAGTACTTTGTACTTCAAAGAATGTCACCAAACAGCTCTGTGGGTACTCAATTATAGGTGTATGCAGAAATTTAATTCTTCTTGATGCTCACTTTTCCACAGACTAGAGCATTCAACAACTTCTCTTCACTCTGCCACTTGTTTCTTAGCCAGGGAGAGAAGCAACGAGCTCAGCCAACACCACTGAGCTACCAGCCAGCGATAGGAATGAGAAGAATGCTACAGCAACTTGGCCTAGAGACACCTCCCAGTACTGTGTCTCCCAGTGTGCTGCCTGTAACCATGTGTCTTCTGACGGATATTAATTAAGGAGGAGCAGAGAGTTACAGAAACTGTATACAAGAAACTGTATACAAGAAAAAAAGAACTCACATGCCAAGCTACTCATACTGAGTAAGGGATTTGCAGGCAGGATGGGGTGGACAGAAGGGCAAAACATCCTTTTTTGGGTCCAGAATAGTGGTCTCATTATCTCATTTTGCAGACCCCTGTAAAACATTTATTCTTTTGGGTTTTTTTAGTCTGCATGGTCCTCGAGAGTAAGGTAGAATGAAAGTCCCAAGAGGAAGACACACTTAATTTCTTCCACAAACCACCTTCTCCAGTGTTCCTGCTAAGATATGGATATCCATTAGCAGCAATATCCACATGGACAAGGTTAGTCTGTACAACCCACAACTGGTATCAGGCCAGGAAAGCACCGAATATTTACAAAAGCAGTATCAGTGCTGCCCCAAAATTTACAGGCCCTCCCATTTCATTCTCACCAGCACTCACTTTACTGTCAACAAGCACTATTTTCTGGAGGAAGACTGTGCCACATACGTAGGACAAAACTTGTAATTAATCAGCTTAAAGAAGAGTTTCTAAGTGACTGTGTCTAGGAAATCAGAGAAAAACATTTGGATACTCTCACAGGTTACCATCACAAAGGCATTAATTGCTCCCAACCTATAGAGATGCTTTTGGAAGGCCTTTGCCATTATGGCTTATATAAAAAAATTATGCACAGAGCATACTATATAGGGTATAAAATATTAAAAAACTGTCCAAAATAGAAGGTACATCATGTATAGAAAGCCTGAAGACTGAACACAGTATGGCCCAGCAAACATCAAAGCTGTAATACAGCACCAGATCACTATTACATGTACTGTCACTATTACATGTACTGAGGAGAATCCTCATCACAGCCACTGCAGAAAACCAATGAGAACCTTTACCCGAAACTGCACTCTTCTTCTAGCTCTTGTTTTTCAAGAGGCACAAGAACGGCACATTAGAAATTGCTGCAGTATAAAAATGAACCCTCTACTGCCAGCTAATCAAACTCTACTTCCTGTCTTGCATGATGCTGTTGTGGAATTTCTATGGGAAATAATGAGATAATAATAGCCTAAAATAGGATGATTCTACCCTGAAAGGCTTTTTCCAAGAACTATCCCTCTCAGCTTCCAAACTGGCCCCAGCCTCACTCACTGCATCAATAAAAGCATGAAGGACCCCAAGGCCAACATTCACCAAGTGACTCCAGATGCTACTTGAACAAGAAACCTTTCTGTCCTCATTAGGAAGACATCCTACAAACCCTCTGAGCCCTCACTCGTGCTTCCCACAGTGTAATACACCTCAGCCAGTGCATGGAATGGTAGAGTGATAACTACACAGCTGAACCTGAACAATCACTGTGTGTGTGGTGGTACCTATGCACTGGGAAAGATCTAGCTCATCTCTAGCTAAGGACCCAGTCTTCAACTAATTCCCACTTCTCGTCAAACAATATCTCTGCCTCTAGTCTCTGCACCCAGATATTGTGTACCAAGAAAAAGACTGAGAAATGAAATTCATCATTTCAGTGCATGACAAAATATATGCAGTCTGTAGAGATACTGGATTTATGTCACAATATTTCCTATGTCCTGAACACTAATCTTACCATGCTACTCAGCTTATAAATCATCTGCCTCCCTCTTTCCCCTAGGAGGTGAAAGTGCTTTGTGAGGCCTCTGGAAACTACTAGCAATCCATGCTATTTCAAAATGTACCAAAAATCTCTGTCACAGCCTCCAGCCTCACTAACACTACTCTAGTTAAACTCAAATCAGCTACTCTCAGCTTGTATTTGCTCAGAGATCTGCTGCTTCTATTTCACACTCTAAGAAGAACTTGTAGAACCAACAGCTTGTCCACTTTTTCCAGCTGGCACAGTTGACATAATGAAAGGTAAAGTTCCGGCTTTACTCGTCATCTTTTCTATGTTTCCAGATCTGCAGAGTCCCATAAACACAGAATACAGAGCACATCCAAAAAAGAAATCTGCCTTTCTGCCCTGCTGCTGCCCAGCAACTGCTGTGAAATCTCCCCTATCACTCTTCCTGTAATTTCCTACCACAGCTCTTCTTTCCATATTTTCTTTATTGCCTTTCTGTCTTGCTTTCTTATTTCTTTGCTCTGCACTTCCACCAGGACCCATCAGTGGAGTACTGCTGTTGCTTCAGAGGTTACCAGCAGACTCAGGAGATTAGCACCGGAGGAAGATGTAAAAATAAGAGGAAGATGTCATAACCATCTTGCACTAGCCCCAAACCCAGATGACCTGTACGCATGGCTTGACTCCTCAGGCGCACCTAAGCCTCTTGAAAAGGCTCACAAAAGTTTCTAAACTTCCCCATAGCATGCAAGAGGAAAGGTACACAACCTGCTCATACACCTTTTTTTTTTTCTTTGCGAATTACAGGCCCTAGTAGGACTCCAAAGTTGTGTTTCAAGAGGGACATGTTTGTGATAGATGAAAATACAGCTATAGTCCAAATTAGGGTACTAAGTGACAGTAAAGGAAAGAATAGAAGTTGGAAGAACTGTCACCCAAGATGAGTTCTTCTCCAGTCAGCCATCTATTTTTCTCCCTCCTCTTCCCAGTTTTCTCTCAGGTCTCCCTTTTTTAGAATTTATTTATTTCTCCTGAATGCTTTTCAGGATGCAGAAATATAATTCCTAGCCTTCCCATCCTATTGCCTTTACAGTGAAAGCTCTGAGAGGCTGGCAGGGAGGGGTGTAAGGATGACTGAAGACTCGCACTTCTCTCATGGTCTGGTCCCAGGAGATTTATCACCTGAAATCCCAGTGCTATTAATCAACAGTGACAATCTCAATGTTCCCTATGCCACTCCCACACAATTATCAGTCATCACACTAACTTCTGAGACTTCTGCTTATGCTAGAGCTTTTTTCGGTTTGTTCTGTAGCAGGTTCATCCTGAAAGATCTAGACCACTTCATGACCTCACTGGGTACAAGCCTTACAGCCCACCAGCAGATTGCAGGCTCCTCTGGAGCGAAACACCACATCCATTTTTCAGCTGCCACCAATGCTGCATACACAGACTTTACAGCAGATGGTGATGCAGAGCCCTCTGCCACCCCAGACTGACAGGAGTGGAATTTGCTGAGGCAGAGTTATTGTTACTTAGAACCTTGCATGCAGAATAGAGAAACAGTCGTTTAAGAACAAAGCGAAAATAATATTCTGTGCTTAAGAAAGCCCAGCCCAAGAGGTCCACAAGTCCGCAAAGAAGACAATATAAAAGATAGTCTATGGGACAAAAGAAACTGTAAAAGTGAAAAAGGGAGTTTTAACGGAGGAAGAGGAGAAAGGTGACAAAAGGATGTCTACTTAACAGTAACACAGTCTCTAAGAGAGAAACACAGAGGCAATAAGAGATAAAGCACTGAAGGGCATGAGGGGATAAGAATCTGGACAGGAGGAAGATACAGCAAGCACATTTTGCTTCAAGCAATACCTTTAGATGGAGCAAAAAAGAGTGAAAAGGCAGGAAAAATACTTCAGTGAATGTCAGATAAGGCAATGGCTTCTAGATGAGAACAAAGCTCTTGACTGGGACATTTTATTAGACAAGATACTCATGGAGGCTTCAAAGAGCTACAGGAGGCAATTAGAGCTTTGGGAGAGAAAGAATGCTGTGAAAAGGGTTAGGAAGAGGGAGGGAGACTGGAAGAAAAGACAGCTTTTATAGTAAAAGAAAGAAATAGATCATGGACTGAGGCTTGAACAGTAGCAAAAGATAGAAATTTAAGCTGTGCAGGAGCACATAGTAAGCCAGGCTGGATATGGAGACACAATGACAGACAGCTCTCAGAGGACACTTGAAAGAAGGGTTGAGTTCACAGTAAAAAGAAAAAGACCAGAAAGTTTAAGGGCTTTCATCATGAAAAATAACAAGATAATATGATGATATTCAAGTGGACATGTACTGACTAATACTAGACTGAGTAGAGCAGAATTGACAGAAACAGGGCAGATTTTGAGAATCATCAGCTTTTGATAACTCAAGTAGAAAGAGGCAGAATGGGGAAAAAAAAATCTCACAACTGAGATCAGATAAATACTTACAGGAACACAAGGACTCAAAGGAGCCATTGAAGTAAAGGTTGAAATAGATGCATTTGGAAGGAAACTTAAAGAGCTCAGGGTAGGGCATGATGGCAGTGCAGTATGACATGATATGACAATATGATATGCCATGACTTGGCAAAACCAAATGAGCTTTAAAGGGGCAGGGTTATGTCCCAGTTCCAGAAACAACCCAACTGTGACAGTCTGCACAGAGCACCATATCCATGCCGATGATGCCACCTAAGGTAAATTACTTGTTAACTCGAGGTTCTCTTGTCCTACATCACAATGTGGTCACAGGTTGGAACTGAGAGCAAAAATAATAAGCAGAGAGAACTTAAACCAACCCAGCAACAAGAGCAAGACACAGAAAATCACAGATCTCACAGATGAAAGAGAAGACAGCAAAATTAGGTTTTATAAATGGATCCAAACACATTCAGACCTTTAAAGTGGATCTGACCATCCTGGTGAGCTCTCAGATAAAGATCATCAGGCTTCAAAATTCAAAACAGAACAGCCTTTAGTAGAATAAAAATGAGATTATTTGATTCTTTTAAACAGAGAAAACTTCCAGCTTGTAAGTCAGGAAGCACAGAAATAAATATATAGTCTATACACAACTCTCCCTCACCCACTGTGACCTTGGTTGCAATTAAGTTGATGACCTTCTGAGCTGCTAAAATTTTGTGCTTACACTCTATTGCCTAGGAGATTGTTTCCATATCTCCACAGCTTGGATGCCTCCTCCCCTACAGCTGCCCCTCTTCTTAAATTGCAGCCCTCAATTCCCTTGGTGATTCTCTACCCTACAGCACCCCGTAGCTTCTATAAAATAATTTCTTCTTTTCATCTGCTGAAAGGCTTTCCAAATGAAGAGGTGTATTACCGGTGGGGTAGAAAAGTGAATGAGTTTTCTTAGGATAAACCAAGAACAAGTCAAACAGGCACAGTGTGTATACAAGTACCAAAAGAAGAAAAAAAGTAATTACAAAAAAAGTAATATTAGACAGCTGAGAAGGAGAAGACTTTTTCTAACTGGATTGTGCACCCAAAAGCAGCTAAAGTCAGTGAGAACTAGCAAACAGTCAATTAACTGACTGAAGTGAATTCAGAGGATTTCTTATTTCCTAGGAGAATAATTTTGCATCACAAACAATCTCTGATGTAGTCAGCTTGAAGACATTTTTAGCAGAGAGGACCAAGGAGCATCTAGAAAATACAGACTTACCTCTAATGATCAAAACTTACTAAGGATGCCTCTAAGATAGTGAATTTGTTATTATTCCAGCATGGAGAATCTGCAGCTTGTGCCTTTCTTCCCCTTCTCCCTGTAGATTGCTGTTGCACAGGTAAAATGAATAATAACCCATTAGATCTGTCAATCATGCCACGACAAAGAGCCTGACCGACACCACGAGGGTGGAAAGAAGGGGCAGTGATGAGCTATGCAGAGCTGGCCTGCCACAGGCTCCTGGGTTTGAATTGGATTTGGCTAATTTCAAGCGGAGAATGATGATTCTTATGTAAAACGTGGCCAACTAGGAAGATGTGTGGTCGTAGCTGAAAAGTTTAGGAGGAGGAACTGCCTTGCGAAATGAAATTATTTGGGAAAGTTTTGAGGACGTTTGTGGTGTACTTGAGCTGGGGTTGGTCAAGAAGAAGGAACCATGACTATGGACAGAGTATCTCCAGGAGGCCATGGCTAGGATTAGAGGTATGCAAGAAAAATTATTTCATTTTCCTGATATATGTTCAACTTTCAAATGCCTGAAAAGTAATTTCTCTGAAGCCCTATGATCTATAGATCTCTATGAGAGTGATCACATTACCAAACTTAGGGCACTTGAGGAGCAGACTGGTTGAAAAGGACAGTCCTAATTTTTATGTACTGGAACTAGTGATCAAGAAGCTTGATGCAAGGAAAAAAATTAATTTTCAGCCAGCTCAGGTCTCCATTCCTGCTGATGGATGGCCATGTGAATGTCAGTAAAGAAGGGATCAGGAACACACCTAAAAATTAGGAAAGGGATTGTCTTTTCTGACTGCAGCAGAGATATAATCCACCATAAACCTTTTCGCAGTATCACTTGGGTCTTGCTTACAGTTCAGACTTTTGCCATGATCAGAGCAAATGCTACGAACTACCTGAATGAACCATGGTTGCAAAGTAGTTGTTGGCAGTGCTTGTTTGTCCTGTCCTGTCTCAGATAACTGAGATACAGGATGTCAATAGAAGGGTTGTGGCACAGATGTGTTATCACTACCATTGAAGATTTTTTTATATACCTTATTTGCTAGGACAGTTATAATAATAAATCCTGCAAAGTTTTGACTAAGCTTCCTGTTTTCCTTCTCCTTCCCCCATCTAAAGCAAGATAACCATACAAAAACATCTAACCCTCCAGCACAGCTGGGGTCTTGCCTGTTTTCCATAAAACAATCCCTGGTGGTAATATGAGATAAAGACTAAGGTAAACAGAGGGAAGATAGTATTTCTCTTGGCAGCCTGAATAATAAATCCATCACAAATGAGGGCAAAGAAATTCCCCTGCAGCAATAACCTTTGCTGTTATCGCTGGCTGCTGATACAGGGATGGCAGTGAGAATCAGCATGACATTCACTGGACTCCTTCCCTCTTCTATCAGCCCCTTGCTTTGACTTGTCGGAAAATGTAGGGGGAAGGGAAGAAGAACTGCATCAAGCACGTGCATCCAGGTTGAAGTACTGGGCCACTCTTTGGCATGAAGACTGCAAAAAGTCTTTTCTCTGTCGAACTTTTTAAACTAGAGCTGCTGCACACCTACTAGCAAGAGCCACTTTTGATTGTCACAAGGGAAAAAAGGTGCAAGAAGTACCCCAGTGCCATGAGGGGAAACAGTCTCCAGGTGCCAAAGAGACAGGTAGATTAGTATATCAAGCCCAAGACAAGATAATCAGCAGAAGAAAGTGCAGGAAGTTCCCCATAAATGGCATTGTGTCCCAGGGCTGGCATTTAATGTCCATGTCATCTAAAAATATTAAACCTGGAACAGGAGTCCAGGAAGGGGCTGTAGGAAACTATTGACCAAGGTCAGGAATGGTGCAGAGATAATGGGCCAATGAAAAAGAAGGTGCAGAGAACAAATGGTGGAAACTATTCTGACTTTCACTTAAGTTGGGAACCGAAATTAGTTCTATGGGCTGCGAAACAGACTATTTATGAGAAATTTCAGATTTTTGGATGTTGTGTTTGTTCAATAGCACTGCTCACAGTCCTGCTCCTGCATTATTTAGTGTTCAGAATCAGCAATAATGCCTAAGAGTACTCATGGTATCTTGTTCAAGCACTGCCCTTGGTCTGGGGTGTGTACAAACTTTTGCCAGTCTATATCAGGGCCAGATTCCATTCCACATTATGTCTATAGCATATTTTGATAGGAATGAGTCACTAAACAAAAAAAAAGCAGAGATGGACCTTGTGAAATGTTTCAGAGCCCACTGGCTCTGCTGCTTTTTCTTGCATCAGAGAGCTGCTGCTCTCTGGCAGGTACACTGGCTGGGCTGGGGACCTTTACTTAGGAGAAGGGCAGAAATGCCCCAGACCACTGGTTTTTGGGCACCATGAGGACCATGAGCTCACACAAGTCTGCAGGCTCCTCAGACCCATCATGCTGAGGGACAAACTATATCACTTGCTGAAGACTCATTGCTCTGGGGATAAGATGCAGCTGACCCTTGCCATGGCAACTTTCAGCCTCACCTTCATCAAGCAGGAAAAGGATGCAGAGTGTGTTGCTTTGGTGCTTCCCTGTACCACAGAGACCACAGTTCTGGCTACAGAACTTGCTGGTAGAAAGCACAGCTGGTACAAGTGGCACCACCACTGTCAGCCAACAAGTTCTTTAACCCTCTTCCTTCTCCCTCTAAATAAAACTGCTCGAAATGCCATCATTAAATCCCATGGGATGGAGTTGAGGTCTCTGTAGGGGCAGGGTATTCTCCTTGCTTTGGGCAGGAGGGTTCTCCACTGTCTTCTTGCAGGAGATCTTCACCAATCTAACTGTACTTTGTGGTAGGACCATTTAGACAGATACATCTGTCTGTACAATTTCATTCTGAGTTTTGCCTCACTGATCATTACAGTCCTGTACTCTCTTGACCTATAATCTTCAATGCTGGGGAACATGATCATGGCCCTGAATCAGCTGCTGAGCATTCAGATCTGCTTAGGAGTCCATTAACGTCTTTAATATCTGTGTTCTGATACCAGGTCTGAAATGTCATTTTTATCAAGATGCCTTCCTCTGCAGTCCACAGTTCACAGGAGGGTCTGGACCCAGCTTTGAATTTTGCTTACAGAGCTGCATTGGAAATAAGAGGCAGATATCATTGAGAAGGCAGGAGGTCAGCACTCCCTAAAAGATTCCTAGTACAACCTCTGACCAGATAATAAGCATATCACCTGCATCCTGGCAGAGGACAGCACTCATGTTAAGGTTTTGAAGCAGACTAAAGAAGGGCTGAGGCCTTTTTGTGCAGACCTGTTCCCTTTAGATACCAATATGGTGTTCTTCAGTAACTTCCATATCTTCTGGAAGAATTTCACTTTTTTTGGTCACATCTCTTAACGGATTAAAAAGCTTCTTTGTTTTTATGTGGTTTTCCATTTGATCCATTCTAGTGGATGTTTTGACCCTTGTTGCTTCCACGGGGGTACTGACTCCAAGCACATTGTGGTCAGCATGAAGTAGTGGTTTCAGCTAAGAAGTTGAATCATTTAGCATGATATATCAAGTTCTGCTGATGTACTGTTATGGAATCAGTTGTGTCAGTCCTCCATATTCAGTAGCAAAATGTCATCAGCTGATGATTGTTCATTCTCTTTAGAGACGATCCATTTACTACAGAACCAAACACACTGATAGTGAAAAGTGGAAAGAAGAAGAGAGAAGCCTACACTTATAAAATAGAGTTGGGTTGAAAGTGGAAACCTCTAGAGGTTCTGAGAGTGAAAAATCTTTGTGGAAGCATTTGGAAAGGGTGTTCCAGGGTATCTTAGCATATTCTGTTAATCCACTACACTATTATTACACTACCTATTTGCTACGTAGCATTCAAGCAGTTTCCCACAGTGATGGAAGAGTAAAAGTAGAGAATAAAGGTGACATACAGCAACTCAGGGCTAGAACTAATGGGGAGTGAGAAGTCCCATGAGGAAGGACTACTTCTTGTAGATATTCTGCCTCTTTCTGAGGGCTTGCATTGAGGGGCTACTAGTCAGGATGGAACAAGATGCTGTACCTGAGCTCTGCATGGAAAAGGCTGCCTGTCACACTGTGCACCTGCCTAATCAAAAGCCAGTGATGCATCAGACCCTGACCTTCTTAGTCTCCCTTGTTCCACATTTCCAGACAAAGTGTCAAGTCTGGTCTTTTATCTTTTGGTATAAGGAAGTTATAAGAAAAAAAAAAGAGTAAGAGTGACATAAGAGTAGTTGATACTGCTTTTGAAATATAGCTGGGTTAAAGAAGAGAGAACACACAGAAATACAAGATTTTTCAGCATTGGTCTGAACCATCACAGCTGTCCCAAAACTGTGAGTGGCATGAAGAAACAATGGTCACATTCCTTTCCTTGCACCAGCTCTGATATGTCTGTCCTGAGCATTGTGAAAGGTAAACTGGTGGAAAACACTCATGTCTTCATGCAGCTAACTGCTCAGAGTCATGCTCTGAGCAAGTTCACCGCAGGTCAGGGAAGCAGCATTGAAGTACAAAGCTGTTCGTGTGGCCATCAATAGATCATGTCAGCCACAACGTACACGCTCACACACAGCACTAAAACACATGCGTCGGCAAGAGAACTTTGCTTAGCCCTTGCTTCATTTTTCCCAAGAGTAAGACTTCCATGTACCTCTGGAATAAAGTTCCTACGCCACACTGACTGTTTCTTCTGTCACTACCCTTGTGCACAGCTGCCATGTGTTTAATCCTGCTTTTGCCATTACCATTCCTGGAAAGCTTAGGTGAACCTGCAGCTCTTTTGCCCTTTGAGCCTGGAGCATTATGGTCTTCAAACTAATGGAAATGAGGTTTCCATCATGCCCTATTTCTATATAGAATTGGAACTAAAAGCAGCCTGCCCTCAGTACCATGTCCTCTACGGCTGATAACAAATTTGGTGCCAAGCAGAATTAATATCAAAAACCTCTCTGGTCTGGATAAGTGCTCACAGGGTGTTAGTAAGTTATTCAGAGAAATAAAAACAGACTGACTGTAGAATTGTACAGGGCTTTAACAGGATGATTGAGCAATAAAGTTACAGATGAAACAGTCACAATAAATCTGAAGTGATTAAGGAGGAACAGACATTCTAGCTTTGCATACACAAGAACTGTTCAACTATTTAAACCTTCGGTATGTAAGAATAAGACTTTTGGCTTACACAGAATGATCATAATGACCTCTTTAGCATTTATTTAGAACTATCATTACGATAGTAGTTAATACCTAATTAAATACAATGTGCAAGTACATCTGAGTAATGTTTGCCTGTTCCCCTTAGTCTCAAAAAGAATATAGTAGAACTGGGAGAGTTTCAAAGGATGGTCAAATTAGGGAACAGCTGCTGTATGAGGAACAGTTAAGTAGACTGGAACCTCCCAGGCTAGAAAGGACAATGAGGTCTGGACACAAAATATCGAGTGATATGAAAAAAATTAACTGAGAAGGTTAATTTGGCTGTATCTCAGCAGGTAGGGTCTCGTTCTATTGAAGTCAACAACTCCTTGGAATTTAGATGCAGGCAAACAGTTTTAACTTGCTTTTCTGTAATAGAAGCAAATGACAGGTTTGTGTGAGTCATTTAACAAGCGTAGCTAAGAGAGTTCATTACAGGCAAGGAATTAAAAATACATTCTGTGTCATATTTAGAAGACAATAATGTTGTAGACTAATAGGTAATTTGCACTGCTGTTCCTCTGAGTACTTTAGTTAATTACAGAATTACAGAATATTTGAGCTTTGGATGGGACACCTGCTGTCTTGTCCAATACCATGTTCAAGCAGTGTCAGCAGGAGAAAGTTGCCTTAGGCTGTGTCCAGACAGCTTTTGGATGTCTCCAAGGATGCAACAACCACTCCAGGTAAACCTGTGACAGTGCTCAATCATGCCAAAGCCTCCTTCTTTATGTTCAGGCAGAAACTCCGGTGTTTCAAGTTGTGCCTATTCCATCTTGTCCTGTGACTGGGCTCTACTGAGAAGAGAATGGCTCCACCATCTTCAGTCTTCCATCAGATAACAAGACCTCCCCTGAGCCTTTGCTGAACAATCTCAGCTCTTTCACTCTTTCCTCAGATGTGAGATCCTCCTGTCCTTTCATCATCTTTGTGGCCTTTTGCAGAACTCTCTCCAGTAGCTCCTTAAGTTTTATGGACTATGGAGCTCAGACCTGGACACAGGATTCCAGGTATAGCCTCGTCACAGCTAAGTGGAAGGATGTGCTGCTGATCACAGCCTTTGGAGCCCTGCAGTTCAGCCAGTTTTCAATCCACTCTGAGGTCCACTTGTCCAGCCTGTACTTAATCAGCTTATTATGAGGATGTGGTGGGAGGCAAAAGTAAAGATAAACATATTCCACCGTTCTTCCTTCATCCACCAAGCCATCTCATCTGATTGCTGAACTATACGTTGGTTAAGTGTGATTTTCCCTTCACAAATCTATGCTGGCTACTCCCAATCATCTTTGATGAGTTGCTCTATAACCTTTATGGGGATTGAGCTGAAGTGGGTCAGCCTGCAGTTTGCTGGACTTCTTGCTCTTTTTGAAGATAGGAGTGACATTTGTTTTCTTCTTTTCCTCAGTTACCACTCTGAATCCCTATGACCTTTGAAAGACAATAGAGAGTGGCCTTGCAATAAGGTTGATCAACTCTCTCAGACTGGTGGGTGCATCCCATCAAGTTCCATGGATTTGTGCACGCCCAGTTTGTTTAAATGTTCTCTGACCTCATCCTCCTCCAGTGACAGTCCTTGCTCTTCATCATCTTCTTTAGAATCGATTTGCCTTGATTCTTTAGAAGAGGGCCCTCATTTTCCATTGCCTTAATTTTGCTGCTGATATACCTGTAGAAGCCTTTTTTGTTGCCCTTCATGGCCCTCACCAGATTAAATTCCAGATGAGCTTCGGTTTTCTTAACCTCATCCTTGCATATGTGGCTGGTGTCCCTAGATTCCTCCCAGGTCGCCTCTCTGAGTTTAGTCAGCAGCTCCTTCCTAATTCATGCAGGCCTCCTTCTCCAGTTTGTCCATTTACTGCTCATCAGGATGGATCATTCCTGAGCTTGGAGGAGATGATTCCTGTACAACAACCAGCTCTCTTGGACCAGTCTTCTCTTCGGACCATTTCCTATGGGATTCTTCCAAGAAGATCCCTGAAGAGTCAAAGACTTCTCTCCTGAATTCAAGGACTGAGATCATATTTTGAGCTCTTCTCCCTCCACAGATCCAGAGGCTGTTCTGGATGTTCACACCCCTAACCAGTTCTTCCTCCTTTGTAAGTATCAGGTCCAGCACCTCCTCTTGCTGTCTCCTTGATTATCTTGTGATGAACTTGTTGGCAATGCACTCCAGAAACCTCCTGCATTGCTTGTGCCCTGCTCTTACTGCTGCAACAGGCTGCTGCCAGGGACTGTGAGCATGACCTCTTCCAATTGTCTGAAGAATGCATCATCTAATTCTGAAATCTGTTTGCAGGACTGTGGTTAGTCCTGCAAAGCCTACCTAGGCTGACCACATACTCAAAAATGGAGTCTGTAGCTGTTAAAATCTGTGTGTTCGCTGTTAAAATCTGTATGTTCCTCCTCACAGTTAAATATTTTGTCAGCTTCTGTGACTGGTCTTCAGGCAAATTCTCTTCTCTTCAGTGTCCCAGTAGAGATTTGGGTAACTCCAAGTCTCAGGATATAGACATCCATAGTCACTACAGTAGTTTACACACACTCAAAGGATGCGTATGCTACACTATGCACTGGTAAAACTAGCTGCACAGACTTTAATCTGAAACAAACTTGGGGGTGCACAAGGTAAGTTTCTTCACAGCACCAAATCAGAAAACAACATGCTGCACCTAATTTGTCAGAGTTTTTAGAGCTGCAGGTATTTGACTTCCTTTGAAAAAGTGTAGGTGCCACTCACACTTGCAATAGCACTTTGCAATAGATGAAGGTGTTTTGTATTTTTATGTGCTTTTAGAATCCGCTCTCACTGTTGATAGATGATAGGCAAACATTCCTGATCCATGACCTTTTACAAATATGTCGTGGAAACGGATGACTGTCAATCCCAACAGCGACTTGGTTCCTTTAAGAACAAGTAAGAATCAATTTCTTCACCAAGAGGCAGGAAATTTGTTGTAGAGATAAATGGCTGAGTTTTAAAAACCTGAGCAAATCCTTTGACCCTGCCTATGTCCTTATCAAGGTCCAAAGACTGAAGTGTTTGTTGCAGTCACAACTTGTGGAGAATCTTGTTGCTTTCTCTATGTTCAGTGTGGAGAATTTTTGATGAACAAATACGAAAACACTGTATGCCTTCCCATGCAAAGAAACAGCAATGAAATCTGGTTTCCCCAAGAAGTTCTATGTCACTTAATAGTAAATATGAACACTTAAAATAAGCAGGTTCCAATAAGGTAGTGTCTAGCATTACTAAATTTGTGTCTGTCCTGCCTCAGCATCAACAAGTTAACAGTGATCATTGTATCATACAGGTACGTGAAAGCTGTTCCATCAATACTGAGAGCGGCAACTTCCTGCTGCTTTGCTAAAGTAAACATTGACAAAATAACTTATTTTTATGTAGTGTTTACTGCCAGCTTCTCTTCTGCATGCCCAGGTTCTCTGCTGTGATTTTGTAGAGATTCACAACAGTAGCTGACTTCACCTTGAGGATTTTTATTTGCTGTACATTTCTGTATTGATGAATTATTTCTCATCTACCATACTTTGTATGCCACCTGCTGTACAGCTGGGGCAGTAATCTCTGTATTTCAGTTGCACCTCTATTGCCATTGTTGGGAATTATACCAGCAACAGGTCTATCTTTTTTTAATGTCAGGAATTCTACTATATGGTCTTTCCACACATATATCCCCTGCCCCAAACTTGCCTGAAATAATTTATTCTGCTATGTTGCCAAAGTGGCACACACCAGATGTCAAATCAATCATGTATTTTCTTTGTCCATATAAAAAAGCTTACAGCATGCAGCTACCCTATTAGGTTTCACACAAATGTGGGATACCCCCATATGCCATTTACACATGAACAAGTTTTTTTCACTTTTTACAACACAAGATCAATGGCAAGTTTTAGACTGATTGGCATGCTGCCAAACCTTGGAATTTATTTCTTTGGGCAGGAGGCCTGTACAATTTATGGAAAAGATTAAAACGTAATTCTGGACACCTTCACAACAGAATCCAATACCTGAATGATGCTGGAAATGGGTGAAAAAAAATACTTTTCTGCAAGTGGCAGAAAAGGCCCCTTGCACCCCCTCTCCAGGGTATGGTGTCTGCAGGCAACCTGCTCCTGTGGGGCTGTAACTGCTCCCATAGTTCAGTACAAGGAGAACGCAGGCAACAGCCAGGCAAGGTAAAGTCTTTGGTACCATTTCTGTTGCACGTGCAAAAGTTAAATTAAACCAAACTTTCTCCATGGGAAGAGTGTTTAGGTCAGGAATATACAGCACTGGTGTGCAGCTGTGGGTGTCACCTCAGGAAGCCTTGCCTGGACGGCTGATTGGAGAGGCTGAAGGAGCAGGGCTTATTCACCCCATAGAAGAGGCTGATTTGCAAACAGCAAATGCAAACACTCAGAGGGTGGGTATAGACAAGACAGCACCAGGCTCTCCTCAGGGCAGCACAAGGAAGATGGAAGAGGCAACAGCCATGACTTAAAACAAGAGAAACTCAGGACCAAGCAGGGGGCTGGACTGGATACTGCCAGTGTTCCCTTCCTTTCTAGATCCTTCTGTGATTCTTGGGTTTTTTTGCTTTGATGGTGACAAAACCAAAATACTGTCAGGCAAACTTCAATTATTAATAGAGCTATGGAGACCAGGCCTGCTAGCAATACAAACTGGAAATGAGAAAATTTCCTCAAGAAGCTGCTAGGTCTCACAGCAGAGGTTATGACCACAGTAAAATATAGCAAAAATTCCTATCCCCATCTTTTAAACAGGTAGGGCAGTCCTGAATATCTCTCCCATGGAGAGATGGACTGAGGAAAGAATTCCTTTTTTTCTTTTCCATTGTCATTGTCAGCAGCCTACATCTTGCCATGTACAACTTGGTCCCATGTTCATCTGCATCTTTTGTCCTCTCCAGCTTTGGAACTGGCAACACAAATCTGCACAAGTGATCTTTCTCATTACCTCAGTTCCCCAGGTCTCTCCTGCCTTCTAACATTACTTTCTGTATGATTGACAACACTTTCAAAAATAAAAAGAGGAGAGGGGAGCTGTGGAGAATCCCCCCTCTGCCTTGGGACAGCACAGGGAAAGGGTCACATGGGATATTTTTAGAACAGAATCCAATGGCAGTGATGTGAGGAAGGCACAGAGAAAAACACAGCTGTGAAACCTAACACTTGGCCTCATGTATACTGAGAGCAAGTACAGCAGAGAAACAAATTGAGGAGACGCAGCAGAACACAAGAGTGAGGAGAAGGTATGTGAGGATAACAAGGGAATGGTAAAAGAGGCAATGAACACTACGAAAGAAATGGCTACAAATAGTTACTGAAATAGAAAAAAAAAAAGGGCCAGGAGCAGAAAAAAATAATAAAGTGGCCATATTCTATAAATAAGCAAATACTTCAATCATAGAAGGGATTTAAGGACAAGAAATGGTCATCTGACTCATCAGCACCCTCATGTAGATGATTTGTGACCTTGAAGGCTGACCAGCAGCTACCCCATCTACCATCTCTCCTCATCCCAAGGTATAGGGGTTTCATAAGTGACTTAGCCTGTGAATTGTGACACTGCAATAGAATTTCTAATCAGAGGAAAATATCAGTCATTCCTACAGTCTTTGGAGCCAGGCAATGACCTACTGTCTCTCTTTTACTACCAACCAGCATCGCCAGGGAGAAGTGGTTGCTTTATGTCTGAAAACTGATGTATGCAGCATTAGTTCAGAAGTTCACTCACTAAACAAGAAAGCTTCTGTTCAAGCTTCTGTTCACTCACTAAACAAGAAAGAACTAATATGACTGAGTACATGGAGTGAACAGATGTAATGATGATACTTGAGAGGAGCCTGCTCCTAAAGATAGCATTTTAAGGTGTAAATTGCTAAGATACTCAAGTCCTGAAAGTGTCTGGCAACAACACTTGAAGCAACAACATCCAGAGTTACAGTCCCTTTTTCACTTGCTACATAATCCTTATAAATGTTCTTCATTTTGCTTGTTTTGAGGAATAACCTATATTCAACTGAGATTAGTGATTAAGTGCCTTCTAAGCATTAATGCCTGGATTAGATCCAGCAACTAGCTGCTCCAGTAACTAGCTGCTTCTCTGCCTATGACCCCTAAGGACTCAAGTACATATGGTCATTCTCAAAGAATTCCTAACTTTAGAGTCATCTCTAATAAAACGGGTCATAGCATGGCTGCCTCCTTATCATAAAGCTTATCAGGGATGGGGGTGACTTGAACTCAACAAAGAACTAGTCATTTGGGGTTCACCTATGCAGGTACTCAAGGAATCAAACAGATATAATTTATTACACAATCCTGTCCTGTTCAGAAGTCTAGAAGAGCTCCCAGTTGCAAATATTTGGGATAAATTTATGAACAAATTAATATGATGCAATACATTGTATTTTTTTCTCTCAAAAATACCTATTTAGTAATGGACAAATATTTTGTCAAAGATTTCCCTTAGCTCAAATTATAAAAATCACGCTCTTTGAACACCAGAAGTCTGATACTGGTTGTGTCTTCCTACAAGCATTCAACAAAACTCTCATTAGTCTATTTACTCTGATTAGTCAAGTTCTACACCAAGAACCTAAAACTGAAAATTGTAGAGATTCGTGAGTTTGTTACAGTTGCAGAAGAAATATAGCCATTTTATCCAAGTAGCAAACTTGCTATTTCTGCATCTTGTGCTGTCTCATGCTCTCTTCTTTACCACTGCTTTTGTTTGCGTTTGTAGTATTTCCTTACAGTTCAGTACCTCGTGCAATCATTACTTGTTTGTTTATAGTGCAAACAGGTCATGGCAATCCCTTTATGTCCCACATTAGGTTCAGTCTCGATGCTTTACTGTTGATGCTACTCACTCCTGACACTGAGGATGCTTCTTTTTCATATTTGACTGCAGAAAGTCAGGCCAAGATAGAGGAAATACATCCTGATCCAGCCCTTCCACTGTAGTGAATGGCTTCTTCAGCAATGTTAATACTTGATATGTGATAAATAGTGTTCTTAATAAAACACTGTTGAGTTGAGGGCATGTGCTTGTGATGTGCCTACGTGGAACACTAAGAAATCTACATTCATTATGTAAGTCTGGATTTAAAATCAAGATTTCAGTCAGAAAGGGCTATATGGTCACACTAAAGATCATACAGTCTTCATTCACCTGTAAGGTACTCTGCCATACACATGAGCAGTGCTCAGCAGCAGAAAATTTTTGACTGAAAGCCACTCTCCAGTTCTTTACCTCAGCTTACTTCTCCCAAAGACAACCGTACCTTCTCCTTACTAAACTAGGTGCCCTAGAAACAGAAACCAGAAAGTGTAGCAATAGCCTGTATCCAAATACCTATAAAACAAAGCAGTGCAAGACCCTACTCAGATGTGCTCAAGAGATGCCAGAGAGCAACATGTAAAAAAGTCTCCATCTTTCTTTGCAGTAGCTCAAAGAAGATGAGATTTCATTTTTTCCTCAGCCCCAACAGTCTTACTTCTCTCTAAACACTGCTACCAAAACTTTGCATGCTCATGTACAAACAGGCCACTATTCATTTTTAAAGGCTGGGATTTCATTCATGCTGTTCCTTAGGCAGTCGGGACAGTATGATGCTAATTCTCACTTCAAAAGCGAAACCAAAGCAAGAGGCTTTTTAGGCACAGGACAAACTACTACTTCCACTTGTCTAGTAAAGCGTGAGGACTCATGAGATGCAATGAATCTTAGTTCTGCTAGTTGGCAGTAACTCTTCAAAATAGCTAAAGCAGAAAGAGGCTCAACAGTCTGCATCCCAATACCTATAAAACGAAGCAGTGCAAGACCTCACTGGGATGTTTCCAAAGGATGCCATAGAGCAACATGCTCCATGTTCTCATAGCACCTGTAAACACCACTATGGCAGAATCCTAACCATATCTTCTGGGAGCTGTTACAAAGGCCGGGGAATGGTTTCAGTGCCTTATCTGTGGTTGTCTGGAAAGAAACCCTTTCAGAACCAGCAGTTGCATTTCTATGCAGCTCTGCAGTCTCAGCTCTGACTCACTCCTACATTTTTTTAATCTGTCTGGTGATGTAAATTTTTCACCCATGGGGATTAGGAATTCAAGGAGAATATGGCCACATTCTCTCTTGGAGGAAGCCACTATTGGAGCATGTGCTCAGGCAGATTTGTCACAGGGTTTGTCTAATATAAACAGGGAAGGTTATGTGTAGGCAAAGAAAGCGTTCCTTAAGCAGAGGAGGGAAGCCAGCTCTCATGTAGGAAACATTCTGTGCTGCTGCAGGTATCGTACTCACCAGAGTTTCTTGGTATCGGAACGCTTTTGTTGGAGAGGCATCTCCAGTCATATCCCCAGAGACAACGTCCTGTGGAGCAGGGGTTGTTCAGGGCAATGTCTTCCCGCCTGCCCTTCCCAGCAAAATCATGGAGTGAAACAGGCACAAGGCTTCAGCTAAAATCCCTCAGAGCACCCTGAGAGAGAAGGTTACTGGTGAGGGAAAGACAGAGGGAGAGTGTAACCAGAGACTCCCTGCCCCCTCCTGTTCTGTCTGCTTCCCTGCTTTAATCTCTCTCTGCTGTCCTGGCAATGGGACAGCTCAGTAAATTAACAGGAGGTAACGTTTCCTCCTCCTCTCTCAGGCAGTGTCATTCTTCACTCCATTTGGAAAGGGTGGGGAACTACAGAAAGAATGGGTACTGATGGCAGAGAGAGACTAAGGAAGAAAAGCATGGAAATGCAAATTACCAAAATCAGAGGCAAGAGAACCATCCTGCAACCTGAGGAGGATTTTTCCTACAACCTGCTTCAGGGACAATTTTGTGAAGTGTCAGTATCTGAGAGGGGAAGTTCTCTAGCAGGCCTAGGAAGACTGTCCCTCATGAATTACTGTTATGCTGTCCTCACATTTAACCTAACTTTTCTTCAAGCATACCCATTGTTGCTGGTTACCTCACCTCAAATAAACAGCTTTCCTCACAGTCTTCATACCTTCACAAACCTTCATCCACTGGCATAACTAACACTCAGTATCTTTTATATCCAGAATCACAGAAGGGCTGATGTTGGAAGGGAGCTCTGGAAGTCATCTGGCCCACTTTCCCTGCTCAACCAGGGCCTTCTAGAGCCAGTTGCTCAGGACCATATTCAGATGGCTTTTGAGTATCTCCTAACATGGAGACTCTGCAACCTCTGGGCAACTCCCTCCAGTTCTCAGGCACCCTCATGGTGAAAAAATGTTTGCTGATGTTCTCATGGAGCCTCCTGGGTTTCAGTTTGTGCCTTAACCAAATTTCTTATACCTAAAACCAATTAAAGCTGCTCAACAGCACAGTCAGGAAGGGTTTGTGGGCTGTTGAGGATCCCGGAACATCCGCAGGGGTGCTAAGTAGGGAGGTCCTGCCTCCTGCCCTTCTGTGTGTCCTGGGCTTTTGCCACAAGAAAAGCAAGGATGAACTAATAGAGTAGAAAGGACAAAATCAGGGTGCTGCTGTGGATTACTGCCTTGAGAAACAGAGCACCGAGCAGCTGTGGTAACAGCTATGTCCTCAGCTGAGTCACAGCTACTGTCTGCTGTACCCTGAGGCAGCAGCAAGCACAGAAGTTTGTGGGGAACGGAGCAGATAATATAGGTCACAGTTCTTTTCACAGACAACTGCTCTTTCTCTTTCTTTTTTTATTTTTCATCATCTGCTATCTGTAAAGCTTTCCATTGAGGGAAAAAGAAAAATTCTGTATCTAGGAAAGCAGTTCATCACTTCGGAAGCTGTTTCTCTCACTGCATAAAAATGAGTTATGTAAGTGCACGTGAAAGGTGAAAAGTGTCACCTTTACTAAGGTTATCCAGTCGAGGAGCTTTTCAATGCAGAAGATGGGAAGCCAGAATTAAAACTCCCAGAACTCAGAGAAAATGGGGAGCAGAGATCCTGCAAAAGACTAAATGTCTACAGTCACTATTTGACAGGCCACTAAGAAAGTACATGCACAGCTTTGGAGAGGGCCAGCCTGGTGTTTGTAACTGTTACAAAGGGGGAAATGAGGAACATAAGGATTTGAACTAGGTCTGTGGGACTATGCAAAACTTGTAAAGGAAGATGGTTGGGCAGGAATAAAGAGTGGAATAGACGGAAAAGGACAGCTTTCACGAAAACCAAGGCTGGTCAGTGTCTGTCCTATCTTCAGATTAAATGCTTTCTTAACTATCTTTCCCTGAAATCTCATTATCTCACATACATGAGTGCCGTAAGTTTGAGGTGCCAGCAGCTGGTGAGACTGGCATGAGTGAATCTGGGTCAGCAACTGCAGTCAGATTGGGGTTCCGGGGATAAGAGCTGAAGCAAGCAGGGTCTCAGCAACAGTAGCTGGAGCAGCCATAGCTCTCTGGCCCAACTTAATGGGTGCCAGGGGGGCTACTGTTCAGACCTTTGTGAGGGGACTTGGCACTAGGAACTGGTCACACCAGGGGTATTGGCACCCCAGGTTTGTGGTCTTAGCAACAGGAGCAGAGAAGTGTCTGCTCCAGCCCCTAGGATGGGACCAGCACATGTCCTGGGTGCAGCTGCTAAGGCATGGAGCCCAGGGTTTCTGGGCTGGGAAGAAGGAATAACCAAGCGAGACTTGCAAGAGGCAGTGACAGTTTATAAAATTCCCTGTTTATTTCAGTGTGAATCCATTTAGTAAGTTTAAGCCTATGCTCAGTGTGACCTTTTCCTCTCACCCTTTAAGTCACTTTACAAGTGACTGAATACCAACAGCTAGTAAGTTTGTGCTTTTCTTAACCACCTGTATCTAACAAATCCAAACCCAAGTATTTTATCAATATAGCGTGAACCTTACCTTTGACAAAGCATGGTTTCCATGGGAGGCATTACTGTTGCTCCTTATCTTGCAGCTGCAAATAAAAACTTCTAGGAGTGCCAAAGGAAAATAAAAATTAAAAAAAAAAAAAAAAAAAAAAAAAAAAAAAAAAAAAAAAAAAAAGCCAGCCTAAACCACAGCAATTCCAGCTACTTTTCCAAGTCAGAGAAATCGGAGTGCGACTCCGAGCTCTTTGAAAGATCTAGTAAATTACACAGATGTCATCCAAAGAATTTGTGCGTGCAGGCAAAACAGTTTATGCAAAAATACAGTCTGAAGACCAAGTTATACACAGCAGTTCCCATAAACAAGTATCAAATGCAGATGAATGGAAATAAAAGAATACCAAACTTCAACAGAAAATAATTCTATGAGAAGTGGCAAAATCAGCAACAGCAGGCCAAATTGCACTGAGTAGGACATAGCACTCATTCCTAGTGAAACAGACTCACCAAGGCTGCTGATCCTGTGACAACCGTTGATTGTAACTTCTCTGGAGATTTCCATTTCATTCCCTTCCTTTTAAAGAAACTCTTCTCTGTATGCATACTCTGATGACATAATCTATTACATAACAGTATCTTCTTGCATTTCCTTCTCCTAACTTAATAATTTAGTGTTGTGATGTAGTGAAGAATTCTCATACCCTGAAGGGTGAGAACAAATTATACAACACAGGTACAGAGCATGTTAGGAGTCTCAGCTTGGCATAATTTTCAGAAGATATTTTATAGATGTTTAGCCAAACTTTTTGATGTTTTGGAGGCATATGCTCTCTTTCAACACCATTCTGTACATCCTAATTTTCAAGGGGACCAATGACTATTTTTACAAAATCAAATCCTTTGACTATGTATTAATTTTAATAATTATAAATAGGGAAACAAAATCACTTTAGAATTAAAATTGTATTAACTTACTGAACTGTTCTGTTAGTAAACATGATTCTCATGCAACTCAAGATTTTTAAAATACCTCATCTACATCGGGTTCACTGTTTTCACTCCCCATCTCAAACAAAACCTTTGACCTTATTCTTCTGGTTTCAAGACAAAATGTGAACTGGTTAACATTGCCCTGCTATCCCAGCTATTAAAAGTAATTCCTTAAACTATGCTAGTAGCTCAAAACTCACCAATGAAAATACAAACATCTTGTTGACTTCATCTTCTGGACTACTAGAATCATTTTCTGCACAGGTAGATGTTGGTAATTCCAGTGCTGATATCAGTACTAGATTTCCTGTAACAGAATTTGGTATTTTTAATAAACCAATATACTCTTTCACTAAAAGATCTCGGAAGGCAGGAAACATCTCTTCAAGGTGTCATGGATGAAACAGGGTAAAGGGCAACCTCTAGTGGATCTGGATACTGGGGATTATTTTTAGAACTAACAAGAATACAGCTTTTACCTTATTTCACACTAATTGACTTTCTCCCAGGTGCTTTAATTTGATCTCAGCTTCCCTGCCCAGCAGTAAAATCATGGCTCATTTGTGAAGGTGGAACAGAAATTCTGTTGGTTCTGTGTTGTACAGCTGCTCCTAGTTACAAGTCTTGGGCATTATGCATCAAGCCTCCAAGCATTCGCTGGCATTCCTTCTCATGCAGCTCTCTGATCCCCTGGACCTTCCTCCACTTCCAGAATCTTTCTGACAGCTGGTATCTTCACTTTCTTTTCAATCTCTTCCTCCTTCCAAGACTCCTTTTTTCCAGGAACCCTTCATTTTGACACCAACTTTTCCTTCAAAAACACCAAGCCCAAAATTCTCCTAAATGTATTTCACGTGCTGAACCACAACATCAACCTCCTACTTGATGGTTCTGCCTCCTATCTCTTTATTAATGTCTTTGTTTGGCCCAGGTGTTATCAAAATTTACAAGCAGCACATAGTGGTTGCAGCTGTAAGTAGCAGGCTTCCGCCTGAGAGTTCAAAACCCCCTCTGGGATGTGCTGTCTCAAGAAATTACACAAAATTCTCGTTACATAGAACCTCCACTTCTGCAGAAGTCTAACTCTCCAAATGGAAGACACTGCACCGATTAATCAAACAAAAATTCTTTATTTTGACACCTCAAGGCAGTAAAATACAAGTATACAAAAAGATATACAAAAGTGGCAGTGATAATGCAACGATGCAATCCTACAGAAATTTAATCCATCAGAATGGACTGCTTCATCAATAAACCTATCTGTAAAATATTGCACCATTTCATAGAGGGAGCACTCAGAAAGACTGTTTATGCTCCCGGGAGGTACAGGAGCCCCCAAACTGGTATATTAGACTTCAGAGTAAGGCACCAATTGGCAAGTATGATTCTTGTTCTGTTCATCACACTGTGTGTATGATAAACGCAAGATACATGTTAATGCTGCACCTTTGTCAGCTGGAGGAAACACAGCCTTCATTTTCTAGGCAAAATAATAAAAAGAGCACATGCCTAGTTTTCCAGCCTCCCTCCATATCCCTTTGTGCTTCCTATTCATAATTCTATCCTGAAAAATATATTTTAAAAGCCATACTTACATTAAAAAAAAAAAGCCAGGAACTATGCCAACTTAGTGCTGCAGAATGGAGAAGATTGAGACTGAAGTGAGCAGCCTGTAGTCCATATGTAATCCAGTATCTCAAGATTTAGGCTCTACCACAAAAAGAGAACAATGCCCATCTCCCACATCACATCAAGTGGGAGTAACTGCAGTTGGACATAGCAAGACACAAATTACAGCATGAAGAGACTGTGTAGGAAGTTTCCAAAAGAAGTGATAGATTATGCTTTTAAAAATGATCGTGGCTTAAGAAAGAAAACTCACAGAACAGGTTAATAATGTAAAACTCTTCCCTCTCATTCAAAAGGGAAAAAAACTGCAGTGATAAATAATCCAAGCACCACATTTAGACTGTAAAGAGCTGCCTTGAATATTTTTGTTAATTAAAAAGACAAAAGATTCTTTTGGACAAGACTGTGGAGTTTCAGGGCTTCAGTTGTACAGTGCAATTTATAGACTCCTGAGAAGTTGGTGGACTGAATGTCTATTGTGATACGTAAGTACTACAGTAAACAAATTCCTCAAAAGGAATATTCCATGCAGTTGCTCACTCTGGGGACTAAGGGGAGTTAACGTAGAGTTTCTAGATTCAAAACTATTTCTGGGGCAGTTTATGCAGGCATATTTGTCTGGGTCTCTATGTTTTGCTGATAATCTGGGATGTCCTGTAGTTCTCTTGATAACTTGGCTATAGAAGAAATGTAGAAAAATAGACTTTCAAGTGATCAAAATGGAAGATATTGAGTACTCAAGAACAATAACCTTCCATTCTAGAGAGGTGAAGGATTCTCCTTCACAAGGGAACCCTTTTCTAATGTGCACAGGAGTCGACTGTCCTGTATGAAGAAGCATGCAGAAAGTATTTACAATTTTAAAAGTACAAGCGTAAGATAAGTAGCATCTTTTGACTGATTTTCCTTTCAGAAAGGCTTAACTTGTAAATTGTACAAGTAGTCCATTTCATTTTCACATTCACTTTGTTTACAAACATCCTTGTCTCCTTCCAAAGGATGTTCCCACTTCTTTCCAGTTCTGATGCTGATCCTCTTTCCATCAATTTCTGTGCATACAGAGCCATTATTAGATATTAGAATTTTAAACCCTGAACTGAGTCAGATTACAAGGAGAGTTGCCAGTTTATTTTAGAAAAAGACAAAGAATTAGACTGGCATTACTTGCTTGCACATCTGATGTCACAGCTCCTAAGAGTGAAAACAGATATCCACAGTCAAAGTTCAGCTTTGGCAGTACCTCTCTTCAAACAGAGCTGGCAAGGTTATTTTCCTGGTAGATAGCCAGGAAACAGGTAAAGGTCCCGACAGAGTGTGCTACAGTATTCCGACATCTCCTTGCAGCGGTGAAATTCTGTGCCTGGGGCATAACCTTCTCGTTGCTTGATTTGCCTATTCACCTAGATGTGAGATTTAAAAAAAATTAAAATAACTGGAAGGATTAAAAGGACAGCAGGAAGAAAAATGTCATTTCTTTCTGTATTCACGGATTATTCTGTTTAATGCATTAAGTAGTCCCCTAATTATAAGAAGGATAAAGAAATAGGATGCAGTTCCACAGCAGCTCAAGTGGTTGTGGTCACACCACTTTTTTCAATCCTTCTTCCTCCATTTTCTCAATTTGTACCTTACATGACTACTGGTGCTTTTGCAGCTGTGTGGTGTACATGTTCAGGGAATGAATTCACCTGAAAAAAAAGCTATTTCTATAGAAGAAAAGTGATTCTTGGCAAGCAATATTAACTCTTCTTGCAAGTTCACCATGTGACTGCACAAATGAAACAGAAGGAGTCAAAGAAACAGCATGTTTACTTGGGTTAAACTGCTATGTCTGTATATAAATAAATAAGAATGGGGAAAAATTATAATTTTGCTACAAACAAGGCAAGAACAAGTGCTTTAATAGTACTAGATTATTCCTAGCATTTTGAAGCAATAGAGAGCCCTTCAAAAACCAAGGACTGGGAGAGTAAATGCACTTGTGGCTTTACCTTCACCAGCATGTCAGCCACGTGAGTGTGTCGGGAGTCCTCTGCGAACACCGAGGTGAGAGCCTGGACGTACCAGGACCCACGCTTGGTGTTCCGCATGGCCGCAGTGCCTGGTGAGAGAGACTATCATGAAGACCTTTGGGGAACACAGACACATAGAACCTCCTTATGCCCCAAAAATTAGGGCCCAGTACCTTTCAGACAAGCGTATCCACAGATCATATCTGAGCATGTCGGCAGACGCAGCTTCAGATTTTCTTCCTTGTTCGCATCACTTTCCTCACAGCCGGGGGAATCTGACCATCCTTTGCCATCTCTTTGATCCACTCCCCGGTCCAACTCATCTGTGGTGCAATAAACAAGGAGAGGGAGAGGGGGAGAAGAAATTATCCTGAATTACTGAATGTAGCTTTCCTGTACTTCCTTAGTTTTGGGCTCTGGTCAGCAACACCACAACTACCATCAAGCAGAAGTTTTTGCATTAACTTTAGGTTTTCTCAGCTGTTCTAAATTATTTGGAAAGTTCTTCTACACAAACTAATGCAGATACCAACAACTGCTGCACCTGCTTAACCTAACCTGACTTGGTCTGGATGCTGATTTCTGCTTCCACCTCTTCCAGTGCAGATCATGGGATAACCATGAAAGCAGGGAAGTTTCTGGTAGCTCTCCACCATTCATGGAAGGATTTGATGCCTAGCCATGAAGTTTTTACTTTCCACTCATACCTACCTTAGAATATCCAAAAATGTCTAGTGCACTTTGCAATGCTAACGATCTATTTACTGCAGAACTCAAACAAGAGATGTAATTTTGGTTGCTAAGGTCTATGTCCAAGATATCTAGAAAACACAGACCAAGTATCTCATCTGATTCTAAAACCTGACTACAATATTGCTTGTTTCAATTAAAAGCATAAATTGTATAGCAGAAAAATGCAAAATAATATGACCCCAAACATGAGAGAGAACTCTAGTCCATGGAGATTAGTTTAAAACCTGGAGAGCATTTAATGCCCTTTCCAGGATTCATTAGTATGTATTATGCAAGTGTAGATATTCTCAATTGGTTTTCTACACGATGCAGAGTTTCCATTATAATCTTGACTAATTGCTTAGTGGTGCTAACTTTGATCGTCCAGCTGTGTTACAAGAAAATTAAAATCACATTTTATAGATTTTCCATATAACTTTGCCTTTTTGTTTTCTTTTGTTCTAAGACGAGAATCTGTTACTCTCCTTACTTCCTAACAGGACAATCAGAGTCCAGTGTTAGGAGGCTTAAGTGTCCACTTCAGAGGCCTTCCTCTTAAGATGTTTCTCAATTTTTGTTGCTAGCTCATGCCTTAATAATACATTTGGATTTCTAACCCTTTAACAGGAAGTGGCACAGATGGCATCTCATAATTATGCTCAGAAAGTGGTCAGTTCATAAGTCAGCAACATTGCTCTTTTCCTCTAAAAAGAAAACAGCAGTGGGAGGGGTGTGATTGTCTGAAACAGCCTAGAATTAAAGTCTCCATAGCTCAAAATTTAATGAGGGCTTCCATTAAGTTCCTTTCTCCTCTCTTTAGGGTAGCAATGTAAATTTTTTTCAATTTTAACCACACTTTCTTCACATATTTTACCACACTTTTCCAAATCCTTACAGTTCTCTATCTTTTACAAAATTTAGTGTACTGTTCACTGTGCATTTTATTTCAGAAAAGACTCAGGTAATTTTACCATCAAGGTCTATTATTCACACTGTCATCACCCCAACATGTATAAAGTCAAAACTTTTTCTGGTTAAAGCTTCAGAGTTACACATCTTCCTCATGCATTTGTCTTCAAACACCACTCCAATCAACTTAACTAAAATGTATAAAGCACCAACCCTTTGCATACTTAACTACTAACATACTTCTAATTTATAGAACCACTGCCAGAGATTGAGCTAGTCTGTTTAAATTGTATTGAAGCTCCCAGACAGCTGTTTTGCCAATTGATTTAAATAACTGCTAATTAACCATTTGTCATTATTTGGCACAATTTTTCACTCTTTTGGATCTACTACATTAAACACAGATATTAAGCAGCTTCAAAGTTTCATTTTATGCCACACTGAAATTTTTCCCATTGTTTTCTGTTGCCACTGGTTTTTGATCCATGACTGTAGGTGGACTACTTCACTCCTTTAGTGGACTCCTGCCAAAAGATCTTTGGAAATTAAGACTGTACCAACATTTCTTAATCTACATTTTAAAAACGTGTCATTAATAGAAGATAGAGCAGGCCTACTATGTAAGGTTAGGAAAGAAGAATAATTCATGCATTTCCCATCTTGTTTCAACTAGTTCCAGCTAACGCGCATGGCACAGATAGATTGACTACTACTTCATGGGTGACAATTTATATAGTCTTTTGAATGCTGTTTAAAGGATACACATTTTTGTTGACAGTTCAATTACTTTGTAACTGGCTCTCCCCTCCAACTATTTATCAAGGCTAAAAGACGTTAGACAAGGCAGGGTTTTGCCTTGTTTGGTGGGTTTTTTTTTTAAACTGTGTTTTTCCTTTCAGGTTTTCAAACATCTCAATCCTTTGTCTACTACAGTATCCAAGTTCTAAAGAATTGTGCATAGCAAGCTTTACCACTCTTCCTTAACTGCAGCTTTTTCAGGAATACAAAGGCCAAACTTGACTTGTTAGTCTTAACACACTCATTACGGTGACATTACAGTCAAATAAACCTAATTAGCTAATGAGGTCAGCTGAAAATTCTGGCTTATTACACCTATTTCCACACTGAGTTTGCGGATTCACATTTGTTCAAGAGTGTCCTCTCTCACATAAGGAAAGCAATCAGATTCAATTCATATTGTAAACATGCACGTTACAATATTACCAACTGCTTAGAAGGATCAAGTATTTCTGATTGCTAAAATACTTCATGTAGACTTTGGGATTTTCCCGACACTGGGATTAAACAAGAGTGGAGCCTATAGGACCAACTATAAAGCCTGCTAAAACTGAGAAAGAAGGGAGACAACTGCGAGGAACAAGGGAAAAGCATACACACTAGAAAACCCTTTCCATCACAAGGGGAAAAAAGGAACTGTAAGACAGAGCTTCACTTTGGAATATCTGCAATTTCACAGAGTCCAAACACTTGAGGGAAAAATGTGGTCATTAGCAGATCTGAAAGGTAGTTACAGATGTGTTTGTTTAGTTACAAAAGGAAGGAAAGGGAATAGCAGAATTAAAAAATAAACAACCTACTCAAAGCACAGAAAAAGAACAAGTCTACAATAATCATGGAAAGAGTTCTGTACAACAGCATGTAAGAATTCAACAGTATGTGGAAAAGGGTGCAAGGAAAGGTCATTTTGAGGTTGAAAACAGGCTAAGGTAAAGGAAAAAGACAAAACCCCAAAAATAATTGGAACCAACTCTGACAGCTCAAGAGACAACCACAAGAGACACAACACATCGAGGATCAAGAGAAAGACAGGACCTCAGCCAGACTCCAGTGCCATGGCACTGCTCCATGCTGTGCTGCAAGTTGTGCACCACGTGCCCCACTCCCCCTACTGCAGGCACAGCACAGGGAAGCCTCAAGGTATGAGTGGGATATGACAGAGCTTTATGTCACCAAGGTGCTCTGGGGTCTGCAAGTCAATGCACACACCTCATGCAGAGCTAAAGACACTTACAGAGCAACAGATGCAGTGGCAGCAGCAGGGCAGAGGGAGGTGAATATGGGTCCCACTTACACCTGAGAGAAGCAAAGAGGAGAGTTGACAGCAAGTTGAATGTGAAGGTGTGCGTGTGTGCAAAATGAGCCTTAATGGCATGCCAAGTACATGGCTTTTATTGTTTGGGCACTCACCTCCCCGGCAGGCCTGAATAAAGAACATTTTGGGCTTATTCTGGAGATTCGGGCAGTTTGCATTATCAAAGAGCCGGAAAGCCTCCTGCAACTGAGAAAAGAGAGAGAGGAAGTTTCTTCACTGTAGCCTTCTGTAAGCCAAACCTAGTCTCACCTTGTTTCCCTGTATTTTGGTTATTATCTCACCAGTCTTGGCATTTTCTCCTTTATCTGCAAACTCAGTGTGTGACAAACATATCCCTTCTCCACCCTCTCCCCAGGTTCCTACTTGCTTGGGCTCATGCACTGTACATAGTATTTATACAGAGAGATAATTTCCCCTACTTGCCATTTTTCATCTTCCAGACCTCTCTCAGACAGCACCCTGCCTTTTTCTTCCCTCCAGCCCTTATTTTTTTCTATTTTAAAAATTGTGAATCCTCAGTCTTACATCACTTTTTTTTTTTTAAACATTGTTACTTTCCTAGAGATAACTTACAATAGATCAGGACTCAGCAATATACCTCTAGCAGTTTGCCATCACTGCCATAAACCCCACCCTCCACACCATGGGAAAGCAGAGCTATAATGCAGGAATCCACATCTCGATGATCTTGCAGCTTGGAGAATCTCTCCAATGCATTCTGCATCTCCTAGACCAAGAGAAAAAAAAAAAATTCAATGCTTTCCAGACTTGCACAGGGAAGTGAATCAATATTCTGGGAAAAACACAAATAGCCCTCCTGTTACAAAGAAAACCCCTACACACATCAAACTTACACAAAAAAGACGTGTTCTATTAAAAAAAAAAAGGCAAAATATTCTTGTTCTTTTATGTAGTATTCAGTCTTAAGTATAACACTGTGAAGCAGGAATCACTTAGGCTAGCATGGGAAACCAAGTGATATTTTGCAGAGGTTTTACACTGACACTGGAGTCTGGCTGGGATATTGGAGCAACTTAACAGATACACACTGTGGGACTTCAGGCATTCAGACACTAGTGGTCAAGTAAAAATTTGAACTGCAAAACTTTGGGAACTCTGACGTGGCAGGTGCAAGAGTCTTCTATCAATGTTGCAAAAGCTCTGTTCTTGAATAAAATACTCTTTAACAGGTCCTGTATCACTTGAATTTATAGCAATTTAAAAGGACTAAGACGAAATGATGCTGGAGAAGGGAACAACTGCATTCCAAGGGAGAGTGGCTTGATTAAGTTACCATGGAACACAACCAATTTGCTTCAGTGAAGCACAGACACTTTTTTGGCAAGGCAAAGACTGAAAGAGTGGAACTGAAGTGCATAGATGTTGGAAGACTGATAAATAGAATGGCAATTGACTTCCTCAGTGAAAGGACATGAAAACATCACACTTGAAAAGACTACATCAAATATTTGCAAAGTTTAATTTTTAGGAGAGTATAACACTACAAAAATCTATCTAGAGTAAACTGGAGACTTTTTTCATTTGTGTTTTTAACACACACGCCAGGTGGGGTCTCAAAATTCTTGTCCCTTGCACTAGAGTCAGACAAGAGTAGTACCTCTTGTAGTCCTTTGTGATACTACTTTCCACTGGAAGAGCTCAGCCTTCCAAGCTTTCTCATGTTCATCAGTAGGAGACCAGACATCATCCCACTTAGCCTTATTGTCTATTCCTAAGCGATAATTCGCATCTTCAAAGCCTAGCTACATACCAAAGAGACACTTAAGACACTTAATACCTCTTAAGACAATTATGAAACAAACTCATCCACACCAGTTGTGAACTACTGGGATCACCCCTTACCTGTGCAGTTTGATCACAAAAAACAGTGACTCGATACCCGAGATGCTTGAAAAGCATCTCCAGGGAGGCACAGTCCACGTCTCCCCCTGTGCGATATTCCAGGTCCTTCTCGCTGCTGAAACGGACATTGCTGAGGATAAGTGCTAAGCCTCGGGGCTCTGATGTCAGCTTGTATGCCTGAAAAGAAGATTAAAAATGGGTAAATTTAGACTACACAAGGAAATAATGGTGTGTTAGAATAGAACAGCAATCATTCCACACCAACTTGATACTCCTGTGCTTGCCAGCCTCCACAACTGACATCCTACAATACTATTATTAATAAGTTAGACTGGCTTGCCTTATTCCTCATTTTTAAAGAAACACAGCTTATCCATTTCAAACTGTGAATTAGGTATTGCTAATTTTTTCCCCTTTCCCACCCTCACCCCAGCAGGGCCCCATATATTTGTGTCACCCCCATCAAAGGACAACACCATGTAAAATTTAGCTAACATTTCGTAATTGCTGTTGGGAGCAGACAGAGATGTAAAATAGCAGTGAGTGTAACTGTAACAGCAAGGGACTGTCAGTCATTGATCTTTAAAATTATGCAACTGGGAAGAGGTTAACAGGAAAAGAACTAATTTAAGAAGGGTGTCTTCAAATTAAGTTCCCTCTCTGTCCCTACCACTCTAACAACAAATCAATAGTAATTCACTTACTAACACTCCTGTAAATTGGAAGTAAAATTTAATACCAAACGAGAGTATCAAATCAGGTGTATCCAGGCACAGATGTAAAAGGAGCCTAGTCAAGCTCACACTGGCACTGCTTATTAATCAGGTCACCCCAATAGACAGCTCCAAAAAAACCCACAGCAACAACAACAAAAAACCCCCAAAAGCCCAAACCCAACCCAAACAAAAACCAACACACAAACAAAAACTCCATTTTGCTATACACAGAGCCTCTGACATTGCATAACCCTAACGAAGTGTTTACCCCACAACACAAAGTAATTTTTCCTTAAGCCCACCCCACCACAATCTATGCTTTACAGACAGAATAAACAAAAAGTAATTAGATTACACCTGTAACTTCAACACTGCAGCAGAAGATTAGAAATTCAGACTGTTCTACCCAGTATAGAATCCTGATCTGGTTCTTAAACTTAAGGACTCTTTTGGGTAGAGCTGGCAATTAAAACAGCCAACTTACTAGTTGAAAACACACTTCTACTATCTTACAGTCATTTACAGGGTTTGTCATCTTACAGAACACGAAGACACAGACAAATAACTTTGAGGCAACAATACTGACAGCTCACAGAGAGCAACAGAACAGAAGTCATTTCACAAAGCTCTTCATGATCAAAAAAACACAGGCAGAGATTTGTATAGAGTTACAGAACTCAGGATTTCTTGACACTTGTAAATGAGAACCACATCAAATGGACTGGTAACACCTTTCAGTTACACAAATAGCACAACCCTGATCTGCATCCCAATGAAGCCTTTCAACTCAATTTTAAGTGGCACATGTTCAGCTCATAGATCCAAACATCTCACATCTCTCACATCTTAAGACTTTCTCTGCCAATGACTTACCAAGTGCTGATGATTGTGATAAAATTCAGGAGTGCAATATTTCACTGGAGGAATTGAGGGACCATCTCCATTATCCAAGGAATGTTCCATTGGTTCTGTGCAAAACCAAATACATCGATAAAAATAAAAATTTTCAGACACAAAACCTCTGCATTAAGGTACTAACTTGCAAATTCTGAACTATATTTTCTTATGCATATTTCATACCTTTAAAAATTTTGTTTGATCAGGGACTACTGACACAAAATGAAACACAGAAGAGAAAAAAAAGTACTGTAACAGTGTATTTCTTTTTTTTAACTGACAGCTTTTATTTTTGCTTGTATGTGGGTAAGCCTTTTCTAAAGCCTAGTCTACAGAGTATGAAAACAGAATTCTTATCTAATATTAGATCCCTGTGCTTTCTGCTGTTTTGCACAGTATGTTCTTACTTTCAGAATTTGGCTGACAAAATGTTACTAGAAAATTTCAAACAGAATAGTTCTTTCCTTTCATAAAAGGCCTCCCATGCTGAACACATGCATAAGTGATCAAACGAGACAGCTCTAACTTTCATGAAGTGCAAAGCCCTTTTCTTTTTTTATCTGCCTCTGAACACTTTCCTCTGGATAACAGCAGATGAGGGGAATGATAATCAACTATTTGCCATTTGCAGACAAACACTCACTCCTCTGTACCGAAGAAACTGAGCTAATGACATTCACGATCTCTTCTGAAATCCTCTTTCTGCCTTTTGAGGCATGGCTCTCCTGGTTGGAGGAACACATGCTCTAAGAAAATCAAAACAACCCAACCTAAAACCCTTGCACATAAATAAAAAAGTTTCCCAAAGTTAGACACTTGTTCTTTAACACCAGTGAGAGCTCCTAGTAACCAGCATACAGGTAAACATGTGGTTAGGGAAAAGGAGTACTCCAGGCATTACCAGAGACAACATAAAAACTAGCAAGGAGATTCATTCCAACAACTGTTTATTAGACCAGCCCCCTGGTGTAAGTCACAAATGCATGTTAATGAAAAGCTGATTTGCTGCACTTAACAGAAGCTACAGAAAACCAAGTTGGACCCACATAAAAGGCTTTAAACTAATTTTTCAAGAAGGAAGTCTAAGTTAAGGAACACTGCCTAAAGTCAGTATCTTATCAGAGCTCTAGCTCAATGAAATTCTATTACAAATCTTACAGAAAACCTTTATAAAATCTAGAATTTTACTGACGTACTGTTTTAAGCAACTAAGTGTCCCGTAAGAATAAATGAAGCTGACAAGCAACTATTTTGGTTGTCTCTTCCCATATGCTATAAACCACCCTCTTTGATCATAATATAGTCAGTTTACTGTCAAGTTTGTATTCCTGGGATGAACAAAGTGATGGCAAGCTTATTCCTAGAACTGAATTAAGAGAGCATCAAGAAATTGAAAGGAGCCAACCAGGTAGCAAATCACTTGCAACTCACCAAGCCAACGGGGTCTCTTTGAGTTACAGGACTCACTGGCAGGGTATGGAAGATCTGACTCATGACAGTGCTCAAGCTACAAGACATCAATAAATCGATGAAAAAGAGTAGCATGAAATAGCTATTTTTTTTTCTCTATAGTACAAAGCTGAAGGTATCATGGAAGAAAAGAGACATGCATTTATACACACACGAAAATGGCTGAAATATAATATTATGGTTCACATCCAAAATAAACACCATGTCAAGACAGCAGCAGCACTCTTTCACAATGCAAAACCTCTTCTTTGCTCCTCTCTATTTCTACCCAAATCCTCAGTTTAGAATCTTTACACTGGGGTCATCCTAGCCTCCTTGGTTTTAACAAAAACTTGTCAGGTGATTCCTGTATTTTTATTTGCTGTCAAGATTTCATTGTTTGTATAGAACAGCAAAATTGAAAACAAAATATTAAAAGGGTAGGCTAATAAATTTTACATTTTAATAATGGAACATCTGTTCAAAAGTATTTTCTCTCCCTTCCTTTATATAAAATATGCTTACTGAGTTTCCATCCTTGCCAACACACTAAGAACATGGCATCTTTGCAAAATTCTTCCTTTAGTACAACACTAACAACTACACAGTGAAAAGGTGAAAAAAACAACAAAAGAAAGAAATAAAAGTATTTGTTTCCTTAAGAGTCTACTCAATCACTGAATATTAAACCAAAAAAACTGAGAGAAAAAAATACTTTCTTTGCAATTTTTGGAGTATTGGTTACACATCCATTAAGAACATGTTGGATGCAAGAACACTGCAGGAACCTTGTACAGTTCAACAAAAAAGTGCCAAGTCCTGTGCCTGGGGAGGATCACTCCCAGGTACCAATACATCCTTGGGGCCACCAAGCTGGGAAGTGGCTTGGCAGAAAAGGATTTGGTGTTGCCAAGTCAAACAGGAGCCAGGAATGTATCCTTGGCAAAAAGGCAAATGGTACCCTGGGCTGCATTAGGAGGAGTGATGCCAGCAAAAGAGAAGAAGGGAGGAGATCCCTCATCCCTCAAAGGGAATTTATCATATGAATACCACAAGGCAGGGTGCAAAGAGGACAGAGCCAGGCTCTTTTCAGTGGTGCCCAGCGACAGACCCAGAGGCCATGGGCACAAATGGAAACGCAGGAGGCACCCTATGAACATCAGGAAACGCTTTTTTGTTGTGAGGATGCCTGAGCACTGGAACAGGTTGCCCAGAGAAGTTGCAGTCTCCATCCTTGCAGATATTCAGAAACTGCCTGGACGTGACCCTGGAAGCCTACTGAAAGTAATACTTGAGCAGGGAAGTTGGATGAGATAACCTCCAGAGGTACCTTCCAGACTCTACCACCTTGTGATGCTTTATGAAAATTCTCATCTTCCCAAGCTTCTTCCTCTCTGCTTTTACTAAGGCTACTACAAGTTTCAACTTGCAACAAAAACCAATTCTATCCTTTGTAAACAATTGGGTTTTTCCCATTTGATAAAGATCCTTTTGTGCCCAAACCCAATCTGAAATGCAAGCCATCCATCTTATTTTTTTAAAACTGTTGTACCCTAAAACAATTGGGTTTTTCCCATTTGATAAAGATCCTTTTGTGCCCAAACCCAATCTGAAATGCAAGCCATCCATCTTATTTTTTTAAAACTGTTGTACCCTTGCAATCTCATGGCTCAGATTGGACATTGTCTTCAGGATCACTGCCTCCAGATGCTGCTGTTGGGTTTCTCGTAGAGCTTCACAGAAGGCTGAGAAGGCATTAGGACCTCTCTTGGGCAGCAAATTGAGGAATTCCACATTTCGGTCGAAGCTCCCAGACTTGGCCTGAACCCAGAGGAAAAAAACCAAAATCCATACTCAAGTTAACACCTGCCATAATTAACTTTCAATGAATTATCTGCACAACTATTTTTTTTTATTTAAAAAAAACATTCCACCAATTTGCTTAGCTGTGCTTGATCCATTATTATATTCTTCCTAGTTGATTTCATTCACACTCCTCTGTTCCTATTTGCTTGAGAGTATATGGCAACACAGCAAACTAACAATTCATACATGACCACACACAGTAATACACTGCATTCTCTCTCAAATTTTACTTCCAGTTACTGTTGCAATAGTATCTATTTCTCCTCACTGAATACACAAAGTCAAAAACATACTTCCACTACTATCCAATAATTTATGGTCTCATGCAGGTAGTCAAATCCTCCAGAAAACATTAAATAAAATACTTATTATATGCAGTCAATTCAGGAATGGTATTTCGTATGTACAGACTAATACTTAGACCAATGAAGCAATATATGCCAGTATATGCGGAAAAGTAGCCATCAAAAAATGAAATTCATGTGTTTGTAAAACATTGTCAAGAAGTTCTAATTATTAGAATACTACCAGGTATTTTCCAACAAAATGTATAATTTATATAATAATACCCTTCCCTGTGAAATCTAAACCACACCAAGAATCACATACCAAAACACGGGGTATCAGAAATAAATTTTGTTTATTTGGAATTCATCCTATATTTTTTTCATTATCACTTAGATCCAAGATCTCTCCTTGGAGAATAGCTGCTTGGGAATAGCTTGGAATAGCTGCTGAGTTACACAGAATTAAGGCCTAACAATACAGTAACCACAGGAAAGTCAGGAAAAAAAAAAGAAGCTTTAAGGTACACGTGTAAATCCTCTCCTCCAGAAGATATCACATCATCTGGTATCATTCATAAAAATTATCAAGCTCAGGGTTAAAAGGAGTTTGGTTTTTGCCCCAACACATTGTTTGGGAGGATACTGCAAAATCTTGTTGACCCAATGTTTATGAACCTATTTAGAATTTGAGACCTATGTTTGTATGTTCGTGACTGACTAAGAGCATTTTTTTTTATCAACGGTGTTACTTGACTTCAATGTTCTGTTCTTTCCCTTATTTATCAAGCTTCTTTCTATAAATTGGTCTTGATCTGCTACATTTAACAACTCACTCTCTTTCATAAATAGCCTCTTTCCCGTAACAGCGTAAGCACCTTTTTCTATTCCCACAGGATCCTGAATTTTCAGAGTACTGTTGACTAGAAGTACATATAACAATGTCTTACTTGTGTCTTCCCAGAAGTATGAAGGTACCTTTCTCCTGGTAACACTGCTCCGTTAGTCCATCGAAAATAACCAGCTCCATCTATTTGTATCTTGCTCTAAGCTCACTGAGTTTTATTGGAACCAATAAAGTAAATTGCAACTTGATTTCTAAAGTATCTAATGAATTTTTCTTCTTTTCTAGTAGACCTGCAGCTGTTTTGAGACAAGCTAAAGGTCATTCATCTTCTTCACAGTCTATGACTCTAAGTCATAAATGATAGTTAAGAACACAAGCTGATCTCAAGAAACAGAACCTAAGTTTTATTGAAAAGTTAAGAAATTTCCATAATGTTCATATTCTGCACTTTTTATGTACAGCAGTCAGCTTTCGGCAGACCTCCTCCTTGATGCTTCCTTAAACACTCAAAGGGCTGTACCTCCTGATGTGACTTCCTCTTCAACACCACTTTTAGGTTATGCTAAACAATGTTCAGCAAACATTCAGAAGTAAAACTTTTATAAGACACACTTCTTTCATTTTATTTTCCAATACATTCTTAATTTATTTCTTTCCCCTCACAAATGCGTTCGATAATCTGCACAACAGAAACTAGTTGTAAATAAATTCTGAATTCCTGTCAAAATTCCATATTAGTCTTACTGAGCCTGAATATACCTGCAGAATCTGTGGAAAAAGCATATATAATTGACAAACATCCTAATCAAATTTACGTCACTTGTCAAAACCAGTGATCCCTTCATTTCTGTCTAGTGATCAACAGAGCATTTAAATCTCTATATCTATACAATCTCAGCCTTTCATTACAGTACAGACTATTCAACTTGTCTAAAAAGCAAGAAAGCTCTTGCTACCATATCTGCAATTTTAAAAGTCTATCCCAGAGCTCCAGAAGAACATCTGATGCTCCGACAAGAAGGCAATTATGCAAGTAGATTTTGGAGCTTGCCTTAAAGTCAGATGTTTCCACTATCCCAGGTTATTTCCACCATAATTTTCCCCCTGTGTTTGAAACCCCCCCTCTTCTGGGTCTTCATCTAGATAATTATAACATCATTTTCACTACAAGGGAAATACAGTGTTTTCATTACTCTTTATTAAAAGTAAATTGAAAATATACAGTGGAAAAAAATTCACATTGTTTAGTATCTTTCTGAATGACCCAATTTAAATTCAATCCTGTCAGATCCTACTATCTCCCCACATTTCAGACAACAAAAGAAGCCGCTTCTATTTATTAATTCTTCTCCAAGGTACACCTATAAACTCTTTACTTACTCTTCATATTCCTTGTGAGCTCCTCATCCAGTTCAACCACCTTTGTCTTCAGCAGCTCTTCATTCAATACATTCCCCCTCCCATCTTTTTCTTACTTGTGGTAAGGTTTCAGTGGTGGTTTGACACCTCACAATTGGAAAAAAATATCACGCTTCATCTCCCTGAGGTCCTTGATTTATTTCACTTTCCTTAGATTACAGAAGTTTATTTAAGTGCTCTGTTTCCAGAACCATTTTCTTCTTCTGTTTAGCTTAAATCAAGCCAACAGGACCAGTGTGTTTTTAAGAAAAGATTATTTAGAACATAACTATTTATCCAGATCTTGATTTCCTGACTTACTGGGGGAGCAGGAGCATATATATATATATATATATATAACGAGTCAGTTATTATATCCAGGAGAATCTATTCTCTTTCACCAGACAATGGCATTTGGCTCCTCCTGTTTCCATTAAGGTACCTGACGGATCAGCATCACAATACATTTTCAGTAACAGGCTACTTAACAGCACTTCTAACACTGTGCTCACATTTGCCAGAGACAGGAAGAATATTAAAAATTCACAGACCTACTCCAGGAAAATGAAAGGTAAGACAAAGTGTTTTCCACTCAAGTAATTTTTTTTAATGCACTTTACTTTTTCTCCATTGCACTGTTATGACTAAAACTACCCAGTAAGTGTTCCCTTCATTTCTATCCTTCTAGTACACTGCGTATTTTGCAGTTCCAGCTGTGAACGCTTTCCTTCTACCTCTGCCATGTTTCTATTTTTGTTGCAATTTCCAGATCAATACCCTGCAACAGTAGTTCAAGTCGCTCTGTTCTCTTGCCCAGGCTGCTAGGGCTATTTATACACATTTAAGCTCTTAGTTATGTGTGTTTATTATATTAGGCATAATTTTTCCACTAAGCTATTACTCTTTACCTGACTTATCCATCATAACACCTTTCTCCTTACTGGTAATGCATTACTTATTTTTGCATTCCCTTTTACTCAGTTATATCTGGAGAGGAGGATTCTTTCCTTCTGTCTTAGTTTAATACTTTTTAACTAAAACAGCACCTTGACAAAAAGAGTACTTTCTCTGACACTACCTTAAGTTTGAGAGGATTCTTTTTCCCAACTTTTCTTCCCTTCTCCCTGCTCCCCCTTAAGTGACAAACTGCAGGCAATCGAAAGCACACCCCTACTCACCATCCACACTTCAGCAATGCTGTTGCATAACCCCTGTGGGCTGCTAAACACCATATGCTCAGTTATTTCCTCCCCAAGTGGAACCGTGGGGAGAATCCAAAGAATAAAAGTGACAAAAGCTGAGACAGAGATGGTTTAACAGGTAAAGCAAAGCCACACACACAAAGCAAAACAAAGAATTAATCCACTACTTCCTGTTGGCAGGCAGGTGTTCAGCCATTCCAAGGACACAGGGGCTCCATCACTCCCAGTGGTGACTTAGAATCACAGAATATTCTGACTGGGAAGGGACCCACATGGGAGTCCTGCTCTTAAGTGAATGGCCCATACAGGGATCAAACCCAAGACCCTGGCATCATTAGCACCATGCTCTGACACTCAAGAGTTCACACCTTCCTTCTTCTTCCCCTAGCTTTACATGCTGACCATGACACCAACCGGAGTGGGATGTCCCTTGGGTCAGTTGGGGTCAGCTGTCTCGGATGTGTCTCCTCCCAACTTCTCGTGCACCTCCAGTATTTTTGGTGGGGTGGGGTGACAGGAAAAGGCCTTGGCTCTGGGTCAGCACTGCTCAGCAATAACTAAAAACACCTCTGCATTAACAGCTCTGTTTCCAGCATAAATCCAAAACACAGCCCCATACCAGCTACTATGAAGAAATTAACTACTCCAGCCCAAACCAGCACAAGAAGTCCTTGATTCATTCTCTGGCTTGCACTGTTTCACTGTATCTTTGTTCTCTTCCACTAGGGATTGGAGCTATGTCAGGTGAGACTGCCTGGAGCTCCCACAATTCAGCACTCATACCCTTGACAGGCCCCATGAGGCATCTAATATTATCTTTGACACTGAGTCAAAGCATGCAAAGTGATTCACATTATCTTTGACAATGACTCAAAATTAATCAGGAAGCTGTTTCTTCATTGCTATCAAAACCTTATCAGTCTCAGGTTTGCATTGTCTACACTCGTGCCCAGAAAATAGTTCATAACCCTATTTTCCAGCATCTCTTCTTATTATGGGACCATGAACTTTGATAGGGGACTTAAAAACTCCCTCAGTTGCTTACTTGAGCCATGAGATGCACCTGACATGCAGCTTCCGCCACTTCCTTTCCAGTCTGCTTTCTTTGAAGACCTGCATGTCTGTCCTGCACAGTGTTCTGTGCATTACCACCCCTCTGGGAGAAATCCCAAGCTATTTCCAACGGCTTCTCTCCATAGTACCCACTGCACAGGAAAGTAAGACAAGCCTACAAACATTTGTTTCTCGACAGTGAGCCTTGAACCCTATAAAAGGATCTTCATGCAATTTACAAAACCATACATGAAGCATAAATCTTTATACGGAGGGTGCCACAACAAACTGGTGTATAACATATTCATTTACTTATTTTCACAGTATTCTTTTGGGAATAGATCTTATTCCCGCTTCTACGTGTGGGGAAAAAAAAAAAAGATAAGCACAAAACGACAACAAAGGACTGGAAGGTACCACCCGACCCACAAAGTGCAGCCTGCTGCAACTCCACACCAGAACACACGGAATCTTAGAGGAAATGCACTTTTTATTTCTACAAAAGCACCTTACAGTTCTCCCGCACGCTGCTACCAAACCCCTGCAGGTCCTCTGAATGCTATCACACTGAAATGTGCAGATAACACACAGGTGCGTTTATTCCACGCTGCCACTGCAAGGAACGACACCGAGCTCAGCCAAAAATAAAGCTCACGGCGCAGGCGACAACCCGCGTACCTGTATCATTTCCACCATCTCCGTGGTGATGATGTCTTTCTCTACCATGTGCTCCACCAGCACATTCAACACCAGCTGCTTGGCCAGCATCACCCGGTTCTTCTTCAGCGCTTCCTGGTGGCACCGCCGCATGCCGCACGCCGCCAGCATCCTGGGAGAAGCGGGGACACCAGGGGCGAGCGCCGCGGCAAGGAGCCAGCCGTGCCCCCTCCCGACTTTTGGCGCGGGAGGAACCGGCGCGACCCCGCGGGCCGCGCCTGACGACGGGCGGAAAAGAGCGCCGTCCCGCCTTTCCCGGCGGCCCCCGCGATTCAAACGGCTTTCCGCCGTCACGTGACCGCCGCTGGCGCGGGAGCGCTTTCCCGCCGCTTCGAGCCCGCGCTCGGGCTGGGGCGCGGCCCCTCAGGGGTGCGGTGGGGCGGCGCCGCGTCAGGGGTCGGGCCTGCAGGGAGGATCAGCGGAGGTGCAGCTTACCTTGGAAACGTACCGGCCCTGAGTTTTTGTTTTGTTCTGTTTTGGTTTTTTTTTTCCCCCATTTTAGTTTCTTTACCTCTGCTGACACGGGTGTCTGCGGAAATCAGCTGCAATCAGACACGATAATGTGGTGTAATTAAGAGGGAGGGAGAAAGGGAGCACACGGGATGTGCAGAGAAATGTGAAGGGAAATACGAAAGGAGGATCAAGTGAGCTTCCTAGCAAAAGCCAATTCACAGCTCTCATTACAGAATCACAGAATCAATTGGAAAAATCAGTTGGAAAAGA